>CCAG010004048.1:0-19365 GCA_001077435.1 Glossina morsitans morsitans | reverse complement strand
GTGTTAAAGAAAGCATTTAAGAATCCAGAAAAATTTGCGGTATCTTTCCGTACGATTATATAAGCGACATCAAGAAGCTTGATAATCCACTTTCACCAAGCCGAAAGTGCTTCTATAATTATTTGTGTGATCACGAATGTAGTGAGGCTGACTGCAATTTCGCGCAGAGGGTGTGGGACGCGTTCGCATGTCTTAATACTAACTGACGTTTTCGAGAATTATGTTACAGCACCATACTCTTCATAGGATGCCATAGTATAAAAAACTCATAGCCGATTTAACACATTAAATGAATTAGAAGATTCATTTAAAAAATCAGCTTCTCTGTTTGCAACAAGGACTGCGGTTGAATTGTACTCGTAGAATACTAAAATTTAATCAAAAACCTTGGTTAGGGTCCTATATTAGTTTAAACATCAATAGAAGAAAAGTTGCAAAAATGAGTTCGAAACGAACTTCTATAAATTGATGAATAATGCTGTTTATGGTAAAACCATGGACAACGTTGAAGAGCGTTGGGGTGTTCGCTTAGTTACTAATTATGAAAACAGAAGAAATTCTGAAGGCTATAGAAACCTAGCCTTAAGGGTATTGAAATATTCAATAAAGGTTTGTGTGGTAACGAAGTAAGTAAAATGGGAATAGTGCATGATAAACCAATATATGTGAAGGTATCTTTCCTAGAACTCTCTAAGTGGTTGATGTACAGTTGTTACTACAACTTTTTAATCCATTAAGGCCAAACAATGAAAATAATATATATGGATACAGGTTCATTCATAATAGAATATGATGGTAATATATACAATGTTACTAAAAATAATTTTCACAAATTTAACACATCAGATTAACTGCCCAGCAATATACACAATATCATTCCTAATGACAAAAAAGTTTGCGGTTTGATAAAAGATGAAAATGCTGAGAGAATTATGACAAAGTTTGCGGGTTCAAAAGCCAAAGCATACGCATATATAGTCAATGACGAAGCCAGTAACAAAGAACAAGATGTTAAAAAAGTTAAAGGGGTAAAAAGATGTGTAACTGACAAATTAAAATACAGTGATTACAAACACTGCATTATAAATAGAAAATCTTTTTATGGCGAACAGAGATTCATAAGAAGCAGATCTCACAGACTGTATGCAAAGATTCGCAAAATAATAGCGTTAGATTATTTAGATGCTAAGCTAAATATATGTAAAACAATTAAATCGCAACGAAAATTTTTTCGGACTTGCTTTGTTTATATATTAATATTAATAGCAACTGTAATAATACTAATAACGATAATGATAGCACACACTTCCTGTGATCTTGTACATTTTTATTGAAGAAGTTGAATTTTGTTAACCCATGAATTATGAGTTTCATTCAACCCTGGTCATTTCAAAAAATGACCCCAATGTTTCATTCTCCTTATAATCCTTAATAATGTAAGTAACAGGATTTGTTAATTTTATTTTACAAATCTGAAATATTTCGGCGGTCTAGTTTGGTTCATAGCCTTTAAAAAATGTTCCTTTAAATTTGCTTATTCTAACATAATCACCAACTTTAAACTTTGGTTTTGGAAATGTTTTGGGAAAGTTATATGCACTTTGTAATATATGCTTTTCGTTTGTAATATATGCGTTCGTGTTAACTTCATTTGATTTCATTTTTATTATTCTATGATATTTATTATTGTATTTGGTTAGTAAGGTTTGAATTAAATCTATCCATTTGTTACATGTTTATACTAAACATTTTCCACATTAAGTTTTTCAATGTTCTATAGTATCTTTCACATATGGAGGCTTTCATATGAGTGTGTGTGCGATAATGGTTATTGAAAGATTATAAACTCTTTGAAACTTTCATTAAAAAATTCCTTCCCCTGATCAGTCTGATTATTCTTTGTAGATATACACCTTCTTTCTAATACCTCTCTCATATCCTTAATTATCTCAGGTGAACTTTTAGATTTTACTGGTTGGGCGAAAGCATAATTGGAAAATACATCAATTCTAAACAAAAATTATTTGCAGCCTTTATTTAGTTGCAATTAACTCAACTAAGTCTATTTGCCAGGTATCATTAATCCCTGTTTGTGAATCTCGTTAACTACTTTAACTTTATTCATTTCTAGACATTAATTTTTTCAGAATTCTCAAATGCAACTCATGAATCTTAATAATTGATGGTCTTGGTTTCTTCTTAGTAAGCGCTGAGTTTTCTGAGCACTTTGCGATGTGTGATCCATTTAATTAGACGACACAACTAGTACTGAAAGTGACGTGAGTTTTTTAGAATATAAACTCGAAGATTATATACAATCAGCTCAGTATTTATCAGTGACTCATCAAGCTACGTGTAGCATAACTAAAACTACGTTCGCTCTTGTTAATTTCCAGTATTATCATGGAAATTATTATACAGTTAGCATATAGGAGTTAGCTATCGGTTGTAGCTAATTACTTTTTATTTAGACCTCCGTTCGTTGAAAAGGAATAAAATGAGAAGACTAAAGATCAAAATCATTTCTGTGCTGAATTTATTCATGGTTGAAAAGGGTGGGATGGAGTAATGGTCTATTCCAGTGTACTATCGCCGTTGGATCACTATGATTATATTTTAATAGTGGGAAGAGAAAAACAAAAATTTTGTAAAAAATATTTAAAGACCAAAATTACATTCGTGGACATAAAAAACATCTTTGAGAAAAATTACCCAAGTATTTTTCTAACTGTCCATATCATCGAAATGACTAAATTGAAGTGTGCTCTAAAGAATCTATATAAACTTTTCATCTACATTGAAAAAAACTCAGACGCCATTAAGTTTATTACTTACAATGAAATAAATATTTATAAAATGATGTATTCAATGAAGTCCTATTTTATTTTCTACAAGGCAAAATGTGTTATCAATTTTACCATCCATTTACTATGCTTGCATCAGGGTCAGGCAAAGCAACATTTTTCAAAAATCTTTACAACAAGAATTTACTCATTAGTGCGAAAATTGACCGAATAATTTGGTGTTATGATGAAGAAAATGCGAAACCTAATATGAATAATGTGGCGAATATTGAATATGACAATGAAATGCCAGAAAATGTTCTCAATGAACCAATTCCCATTAGGCTCGATGGCTTAATGATGGGTGCTTTCGACAAAACAGTTTGTGAATTTTTCACTAAGGGGTCACATTATAGAAATTTTTCTGTTATTTTAGTAACAGAACAGTTTTCAAAAATCAAAATATTTAGTTGTTTTTAAAAATCCAAGAGATATCCTACAGTTTCAACATTTAGCGAGGCAACTTCATCCCACAAAAACATCTGAACCTACGAGAATATATAGAAATGTGACTAACAAACCTCACGGTTATTTATTAATCGCTCTTACACAAAGCGTAAATGATTTATTAAGATACAGAACGAACATATTTAATTCGAATTTTTGCTATTGCTTCTGTAACACCAGAGAAAATGGTCTTAAAAATAGAGTTTAAATCCACTGAAGAGCCACAAACATATGCTGTATGTCCTCAAAACCAATAATAGCAAATTGAGAAAAGCTATACTCAACTACGCTGATGATGAATTAATAAAACTTTGACTTTGACACAATAATTGCAAACACGAAACTAAACAATAAAGACTTGGAGGTTTCAAAAAGTATAAAAAAGAATTCCGAAGCATTTCGAGATCAAACGCTACCATAAAGAGCAAAAGACAGGTTCTTGTGCAGAAGCACAGCAGCTTCTTACCTATATTTTGGCATCACAATTAAGCATATTTATTGGAAAATTGTTAGACAATGTTCAATAAATTTAAGGTGAAACTAAATGAAGTAATTTTATTGCACCCGAACGCATATGCTGCAATGATGGATGATAAATATTCAAAGGAATTTATAAAAAGAAAATTATTAGCATATTTCGAGAAGAACTCTCTTTCAGAATATAACAAGTGTATCAAAATTAAACAAGACTTAAATACTTATATTAAAAGAAAATTAAAACCAATTAAGCAAAGCTTTGAATCAATACCTGATATGATGTTTTCTAAAAATGATGTAGAAAATGTGAAAGTTACCATTGAGAAACCTAAAATCCCCCTAAAAAACACATAGCACAGAAAATTTAAAGTGATGTCGACGACAGTATTTCTCCTAAGTGAAAAACTATTACAAATCTATTTTGAATTCATTTATCCAAGAGATTTTAAGCTATGAACTATATGAAGGATTTAGACTTTACTTGATTAAGCAAAGATTCAGTCGTTTACGAAAAGAATACTTTGTCCTCATTTACAAATATTGTAAATCATCCTATTATTACAAATAATCAGTGGGAGGTTGGAATAACTGATTTGTTCTTGTATTATGTCAATATCGAAAATTATGCTCCTCAAGACCAAGCGCGGGCATATTCACCATTAATTATTTATACCGATATAAAAAAACCTCGTTGCGTTAAAGATAAAATTTTAAGATATCTTCCTGTGCTGTCGTTTAATGGAAAAAGCAAGTGTTTTGAGCTCAAAAGCGTAGAGTAGTACAGGCGGACACATATCGAGATCTTTGCAGCGTTTATTTAAAGTTGGTTGTTCAATTGAAGAGTAAAGGTAATTCTGATGTTATTGATGATAGGTGTAGCGTTTTTAACAACCTTCTACATTCAATGCTTCGAAGAGTCTCCGTGCACTTAAATATTGTTCTGGTTTCGCAAAATGACGACGATTATCATCACAGATCATACATACAAACTCTACTTAATTGTTGCACTGATGCTGGTCGAACGCATTTATCAAGTTCTGAATGGTATCCAGACTACTACACCGATGAAATCTTTCGTGATGGTAAAAAACAATTAACTGACCTATTTGGTTATACAGTTGAATTGTTTGGAAAAGTGCGTGAAGATATTTTTAATCAACCTAAACATTTACTTATTAATGTTACTAAATAATGTTGATAAAATATTGGAAGCACAATTGTTTATGAATCATATAACTATTAATCCTGGAATACTGGTTGCTCATTAAATCAAATATTACAAACAAAAGCAGCTTTATATCCATTTAACAAAGTAGAAGTTAAAACATTCACTCTGTAACCTGGAAATCATACTCTATCATTAGATAATATCGTCATAGGACAACTTCGAACATTTTTAACTCTTTGTATGGTTTACAGTAGCGCTAATCAGGCGATCGAGCAATGGATCCTTTTCACTTCGAGCATTTTTATATGCAACGGTTTAATTTGTCAGTCAATGGTGTTCAAATACCCACTCGACCCACTTCAAAAACCATTGGAAAACGAATTTTGCAATTTTTTAAATAGAAACTGCCACGCGTATACATATAACAAGCAGCAACTCCAAGGATACATTTCAGGCACTTTCGGACATTATACCTTGCTTTATAGTTTATACAAAAGTCAACGAAGGAGTTTAAATGCTTATGTCAAACAATTTAAGAAAACTGACTACACTCTTAATGATAAAAAAATACTCACACTATGTGAAAAGAATTTTTAATAAAATAAAAGTTAATTTTTCAATTTAGGCACCAAAATCTTTTATTTTCATTTGAATAATCTCAAAATCGATGCATTTCGCTATAGATTTATCTCTTCTTCGAAAGACATCATTTTGGTTGTTATTTTCTTTCAATTTTTATGTGGGTTTTTGGTACGGGAATACGTGACTAAGGCGCTTCGATAGAAATATCCATAGTAAATCCCCTCCACCCTCAGATGATTTCAAATAAAGCACAACATTTTCTCCAAATTGTGTTGCTTTTGCTTTACATTGAACTATTTTAGAGGCTGTGAAAAATAGATAACTCGTCAATCTTTATATAGCCTTCTTCTGATGTTTTCCAGACGTCATCAAGAGTCTGCAGAAAAGACTATTAACTAAATTTTGAAAAAATTGAAAATTTTTAGAATAATTATGTGAAAAATATTTCTTATGTTGATTATTACTTACCATGCCTTTTTTTTTGCTAATATTGGGCACGTACTTCTTTTTACAATTAACCGTTTAAACAAACTGACCAAAATTCAGTTTATAATTTATTTTTATAGATTAAAAGCAGTTCACATTCACATCATCATCGCTCTGGCTACCACAAGAATAAAATACAAAAATATTTTTAATCGTTATTTGTTTAGTTCTTTAGTTTATTATCTCATCGAAATTAATTTCAAGAATTTTACCATTAAACTATCATTTGAAAAAGATTGGTAATGCGTTGTAACGGGGAATATATTAATGTTTAAAAGTTCGTTGTCGAAACCATCATTGAAATAATGGTTATAATTTACATCCTCATTAGAATATGCTTGAGACCAATATCGAGGGTCGTAGGCTGGAGTCCCACTTTGAAGAAACTGCCACATTTGGTTATTCTCTATGAAACTTGAATGGGAGACGGTTGCCCAATTTAACTCTCACCTTTGAGAAATTTGAGCAATTTGAGTCGAAGACACTGGAGAATGTCTACTAGGTTGCGTTGATAAAAGATCTTTAAGATCATCTTCGTTGTCGTCGGAAATTGGTATTGTCATCTAAGAATCGTAGCAATCTAATGTACTCATCCTCACCCTATGTTGATCTTCGCCATTTATTGATAATAATGTTGGTGTTGATGTTGTAGATGTTGTGCTGCTAGTTGATACCATTTTTTATATATTTAACAAATGGTATATAGTTGTTCGACAAACTGGTCGACTTAATGGTTTGATTATTTTTAAAATAAGTTAATAGAAAACTCTGCTTATATAGAATAGAAAAGTTGGCGAACTTACCTTCAAGCGTTATCTATAAAACTTCTTGTCTTTTATTGCCTTTAGTTTTTCCTCGATAAATACTGTTAAATATGGTCATAAAGTAATATATAATATACAATTTTGGCTTTTTTGTCGTTTGTATTGTGCCGTAACATTGATTCTTTTTCCAGCTTCACCGGGGTATTTATACGAATAAAAATACTAATAATAAGAATACAAATAAGGAAGAATTATTAAACGTTTGATTATTTTGAAAGGCAATATGGTGCAGTAGTCGCATCACCCAGAGTGCACTTAATTCGTTTTTCTTTCTGTAAATTTGTCTATGCATTGCTATGCAGATTCCTGTTTAGTTGATGTCATAAATAATGTACGCTCTTGAAGGGATCATCTTTTCGTTTGTTCATTAAGATGTATGTAATAAAGAAAGGATCGATCGAAGGACATTTTTCGTGAACGTAATATGAGTGTGTGTAATAGGAAAGATACGAATGTGGTGATATTTTTGTGTGTTCGTATTTTTTTCCGAAAAATCTCGTTTTCTTGGAAAAATGATTAGGATTTCAAATTGTTGGATTTTGGGCTTTGAATTGTTTGTATGAAGAATGTGTGTTGTTATTTGATGGCGAGGGGAAAGGGCAAACGTTACGCATGCGAAGGAACGTTGGATATGTGTTAGTGAAGTGAGTTGACGCGAAAGATGTGCGCGTGTGTTTGTGTGTGTTTGGGTGTGAGGTAATCAGCTCGGAGCGAAGAAATAATATCTTAAATACAAAACTTGTCTACTTAGCTGCTATTCTAGTGCGGCTTTCATTATTGCGTATTCTTGTTCCTCACAAGTGTTGCGGCTTTGGTCACTTCATTTGCTGCAAGAAATTTACAAAGTATAAACAAACAAAATGATAGACACACTTTTTACAGTTGTCCGTGCAATTCAGAGTAAACGTTCACTAACCAAATAAATAAATGAACGCTTATGCCTACACGTCATTTGTGTTTAAAGTGACAATTTCATTTCGTAAGATTCCGGGTTATATTCTATTCTTAAATCTGTAGTTCCACATAGTACAGTCTACAAAATAACTTAATATTTTAACGAGGCTTCTTAGCCAGGATAGTTCAGGGATTTGCAGAGGATTCATTTCCAAGAAAATTTGCAAACATGAAAAGGCTTGGACGTTAGTGTTTGTTTAATAACTTATTTTTATTAGTTTTCTGAAATATTGGCTTACAACTAGTTTGCTGGTTTGCTTCGTTAGACTTCGCGTTTCACTGTTCTCCTGTCTTTACGATAGTAGAAGGGGTTATTAGTCCCTAAATGTATGTTCAGTCAGCTCGTAACGCGAATGTTTATATGTCCTTACGTCTGTTTAAACATAGAATTCCAACTTTGTTGATTTTTGGACTACACTTAAATGTTACGTTAAGAGGATTAGAGGCTATAAGAGGCACGTGTCAGCGTCGAGCTAGCTAGTTCAGGAGATATCGGGAGGCTTTCAATTTTCTCTAGAGACTCTATAAATGGTTACAACTAAAAGAAATATACGTGCTTTAACCCATACAAGGACCAACGAACCGGCGAAAAGTAATTACCGAACGGGTTGATTTTGCCATCTTGGCCAGTCTTTACGCTGCCGTAACTACGGTCTCTTTCGGCTCATCACTTTCAATGGGACGCGCCGAAGTTGGGACCGACCCTAAGCTACTTTCTTCTCAAAAAAAATTAATAAAAATAAAAATTCATTCAGTACATTTTTAGATTTATATTTTAATGAAGAAAACTCGTTATTAGAAGTGGTTATACATGGTCGTTGCATATAATACAATCCTTGTCGTTACGTTTGCTTTATATACAAAAATGTCAATTTATTATTTTTTTCGTAGATTGTCCGTGGCATTTTCTTATTTAATTTATAAAAAAAAAAATAAAAAAAATACCCAATATAGTTGCATACACACTTGTATACACTATATTGCTGTAATCCTTAGTTCATCTTTTCGCAAATATTATATATATTGTTATTTTTTTATAGTTATTAGTAAAAATTTTGCAATGCACTACTTAGAAAAATTTGATGAGAGTTCAATTTATGTTACTAGTTTTCCATTTATTAAACTTTTAGGAATTTTACTTTTCAGATTATAACACTTACATTTTTGTATTAAACTTACATAGTATATAAATTTCAAAAAATGTCACTTATCAAGCTCTTTACATTTCTACAAACAGTTCAGACCTCTTTAAATTTTAGATATCGCAAAACTCAAACATAAATTTAATCACATTTCCTTTAGAGCGTTTCTGCAGAATGTTCGAATATTTTCTTAAAACAATTTTCAATTTAATTAATTGCAATAAAATGCACAATAGCTTTAATTTTCTTTTCCAATTAATTTTAAGATAAAAAAATATTTTTACCAATAGTTTCATTATCAATTTTAAAAGCATCCTGAAATTCCAGGCAATGATTTTACTTTTTTTTCAATTTGTTTGTTTTTCAGTCTTTTTCCCTCGCTCTTTCTCCCTCGATGTTCTTTTTTTTCCTATGTTAGGCATGCCAATCTGCCGTTTGTTAGTCGTTACTTTTCATCGTTGAATTTACCAGCCCTATCTTCTGTAATACTACCGGGTTGTGTTTGTAAGTAAATGGAACGATATTCAAACGTTACAAAACCTAGGAACTCTACTGTGCCTATTTGTTAAAAAAGTCATTCAGGGAAGCAATTACGCTAAGTAAGGCAACCTGCTAAACGTAGCAGTTTTGTCAGCCGTTTAGGGCTAAACCAAGCGATCCTCTTCTTATCCGTAAAGTCATAAAGCCATAAAAAAAGGTGTGGTTTATTAACCGCTGTGCCTGAATAGAACACTTGCGTAACTCAGTCCTCTTTTTTATTTAATAAACATATAACTCCATGCTTATAATGACTTTTCTTTGGTGATTTTTATAGTTTATTTTATTTTGAATAATAAATAAATAAAATATAGTAAAATTAGCGATCGTACGATTTTTTATTCATTACCTAAATTATGTACTGTTTGCTGACGCTTTTCGTTAATTGCTGAATATATAATGGAATTTTGTTTCCGCTTTTTCTAATTTTTTGCTGCGGCTTGGTGTTATTTCTGTTCCTTTTTGCTTAAATATGCCTGTCGCTAAGGTTATTCATATATTACATAATATATATTATGCCAAATGTTTTAAAAATGAAACGTCATCCTGTGCTGAAGTTTGTGACTTAAGAAACAACTTCAATGACTTTATTAAGCTTGGCTAAGAGGATCATGACGCTTTTAAGAGCTCAATGATTGTGGTCTGACATAATCGCTTGTAATAAATTGAAAAATAGTATTAACCCCGCGGAATGTGACGCCTGTTGTAAGGTGCTTACGCTTTCTTTTGGTTGACATGTCCGATTCTGATATTAATCATGTTTGCTGCATGGGCAATAGGAGGTATACTATTGTTAACTTTAACAATATGAAACAAAGCCATGAGTAACTACTTATATTTTATTTGTTTATTCCATTTATTTATCCATATGTTATAAACTACAAGCCCTTATCGTCTAGTTAATCCAGAAAATATAAGTGGTAGTAAACTATATAAGTTAAACTATATAAGTCCACAATGTCCATGATTTAAAAATTAAATCAATTTACGTAAACAATAATTTCATTAATTTAATACACACTGTAATTCTCCAAAATTCAAATGAATTTTGATTGATTGTTTGATAATAAAATGTTTATCATAGCTGGTTTAATACAATATGTTTAAAGTTTGAAATCTATCTTAAAAATCTTCGCTCCTCGCATACCTACTGAAACTTTGTTTAAGTTTCAAAACGTAGAGCTGCGAAGTATTGGAATACATTTTTAACCAATATAAGAAAATACGAAAGCATTAGGATACAGCAACTTGTCATCTCATAAAGTCAGGCAAATATTCCAATGTTACATAATCGTTTTATAAAAAAATTTACTTTCGACATAATATGATTAACATGGCTATCAAAATTTAGCCTTTTATCAATACACACGCCCGAAGTGTTATAATAAAACAAAAACTCTATTCTGACATTACTTAAACTTAAGTAAGGGGTAACCCGAATCGGATAAAACCACATGCCCCGTGTTTGCGAAGGATTCATACAGAGAGAATTTGATGCCGACCAGTTCATAATCCTTTGGAAGTCAATATCAACATTGTCCTGATGGCAACTAGTTCCCTGAATTCAGCGTATGAATGCATTTTAAAGAATTTTATTTTCTGGTACAAATAAATAAGATCATGAACACAATCGCACTCAAAATTGAGGTCTGTAACGAGCATCTGTAGGTTCCCAATATAGATGATATATTCCCTTTGTATTGAATATATTGAAGTTTGTCATTGAAAAAAGGAAATATTTATCGACACGCTGATGGACGGATTATAAATTGATAAAGCAACTTGTCGCGTAGTACATTATGATTCAAGGAGTTAAAAGATAAGTTAGTTTTTTGTCTAAGTTACATCTTAATTGTTCAACAGGATTTGGTATTAAGCCGGTAATATGATAGTGTTTCCTAAATTCCGACTCGTAACGGTTAATGTAGTGTTTAGAATTTATATGGTTCTGTAATTGATCCCTTAATAAAACTTCCAGGATCGTAGAAGTGGCGTTCAGAACGCAGAGTGGTCGGTAATCCGATATCGCAAGTGGAGATTTAGCCTTTGGCGGTGGAGTTATTCTTCCTATTTTCCAACAACTTGGAAAGTTGGAAGTGGTAACGATGTTACTTAGTGGTATGTTCTCAGGCCCAACAGCGTTACGGGCGAAACCTATCTTATGGAATGGGCATATTTTCAGCCCGGGGCCGTTCCCCAACCTGACCTACTTAATGGTCTCCTCGAGACCATGATGTCTATGGGAGAAATCGAAGTAGGATCCGAAGACCCCTTAACTACCTTCCTTTCATAAAATAAACAAATTTAATTAAATTTCATTTTTATATTCCAAATTTAATTTCGAAAAATAATGTTGATAAAGGATTAGCAGTTTTAATATAATATTTTGTATAAAAAAAGGAAATAATGAAAAACTAGTAAATAATAGAAATATAAAGAAGAAAATATGGATTTTTTTCTAAGTGAGATTACTGCAATTCATTTACAATGAACTAAGAAAATATTAATTATTTAATTATGCATAGTTAATAAATTATTTTGTTTCGCATAATGCTAAATATAAAACCTAAATCTGTAGATACGGCCACCAACATCTGTAATCTTTCTGGTTAAATAAATTTTCCGCGCTCCGGAATTCTTTTATTTTTGTATAAAACTGAACACGACAAAGCTGATATAGTCGACTAATGAGCAAAAACCAATCAAAATTCTTATAGGAATGAATTTTTATATCTTTCAGACTTCTTCACTTCGAACTGACGTTTTCTTTTCCTTTCCGTTGTTAAAGAAATTTGTAGGCATATTTTTCATTGAAAGTTTTACTCTATTTTTAACTAAAAATTCCAATTGGCCCCGTATACAAATAGCACTATTTTTATTGTTGTTGTTTTTTTTGTACTCATAATGTTGACACGTGTCTGTTTGAAGAGAGTTTATCGTTGTTTAATTTAGAATTTACAAAAACTCTCCTTTCTACTATAGAACCAAGATTGTTAAACAATATTAGTATTGACAATTATTCCCAAGATAAGGGCAACGATAAAGCTATGCACAGTATATAGGTAAAAAAATAATGAGTAAAAGTATAAGACACATTCGTAGAAACAAATATAATAATCAAAAAAAAAAAAATTGATAAAGAAAGCACAAACAAAATTCAGATACAATAGGAAATTGTTGCATTACTATAGTTTAATGATTCAAGCAGAAAATTACTTTTTTTTATCATATTTTAATAACAAAATGAAATGAAAATAAAACTGTGACTATCTTCAGATCATTCAAAATCAGATCATTTTGCACATCCGTTTCCATTACCTGATTAGGTTTAAAGGTGTAGCTTACTCGATAATTCATCATTATTATGTCTCCATTAACAACACTTTTCATTTTTATTAATACAGTGGGCTTTTGAGTATTGATTATGTATGGTGTTAAATAGATTTCATTTCGAGTTTCGACATTTTTAGCTACGTATTTAATGAAATTAGTTTCCTCTGATAGATTTAATCGTCGTTTAAAACATATCAAAGAATTGCGCTTGCACAACTTCGTTAACATTTTTTATAACACACATTTTCAATTTTCGCCAATTTTATACGTATGGTATATGGTAAATAGTAACAATGAACTTTTTTTTATTTTTTATAACATCACGGATGATTTCTTTTTTTATTTATGCTGGTATTTTTTACTTTTACTCTTTATTTTAGATTTTCGATTTCGTTATTCTTTCAATATCCTTTAATTATCAATTACCTTAGCAAAGGCGCGAACCAAGGGCGAAGATAGTCCAGCTTTTAGCAAAGAAAAACTGAGGAATACCTGCACTTGGCGAATTTCACGCAAGTAATTATTGTCCTGTTTTATGTAGGTGCAAAAATTTATGTCGAACTCTATAAGGAGTATGCCACTTCTCTTTCGAATAGATACCGCTGCTGTATTAATAATATCTGTACGGTTTATTTTATTTCTTAGGTTATTGTTATCCCTCCCAAAATTTTTAAGTTTGGATGCAGTATTTTCTTCGAATATCTTGTTACTGTAACCGCTCATTCTACGTGCGGAAAATTAAAACTCTCAGGAGTTATGCCATTACAGCTTAGTACACATACTTTCATTACACGTCATATTTTTTTTTTACGGACTGTTAAAATTGAGTAAAAAAAGTAAAATTTTTCTCTTATCAAATTGTATTCGCACAACGTGCAAAAATTTACATTAAAATTTGGTGACCTGACACCAAAAGTAAACGTATTTGTAAAATTAACTTGCTATGTGAACTAAAATTATATTCTTGTCTAAGGAATAAAAAACCCTAAATACTGTGATTCACCTGCGTTGAGAATTTTAATAGGCTGTCACGGATTTTGCTTATAGTTCAATTTTCGTTTCACTCAACTGCGATTAAATTCCTTCTTCGACAATATCCGCAAGATTTTGAAAATGTTCCTCTAAGATATCAAATTTATTTTTTAGAGGTTTCACGAAAGAGTCCACTATACATTTATTACACATTTTTTGCAACTAAACGAAGCTCCAGTCTTGGATTTAGATATATTATCTCTCGTTGCCTGAGTCATTGTAAGTGTCTGTTGTATAACGCAATTATAATGCTGGCAATGGTTACAAATAACACAAACGAAGGATCAAGATTTTTTACAGGCGAACGACCACTATTCACAAGCTAAAATTCTTTTCCGTAGTATGAACGATTTTTATGTAATAGAAAATTAAACGTGTTTGTATAATTTAAAGTTTCATTGGGGTACACTTTTTATGATATTCGATTTTATTTTAAAGTACCATCTTTTATTTAATATGCCCGACGGCAAGGAAGTTTTCTGGGACATTTATGAGTGTGCCGCCTTGAATACTGATAATGATTGCAATCTGGTTTAGTTACTTCTTGCTGTTTATTTTAGAACTTTATTGTGTTTCTATAAATTTGTTTTAACGACATAATTAACTTTTTGAATAACTTTGCCCTTCTTGAGACTTTGACGTTAAAACAAATTTTTATACTTCTATTTTGCATTATATTTTAATACGTAATTTTTTTTTATATTAATTTTCGCTTTGTCTTACTGTGTGTTACATTATCTTACTTGGCAGTTTCAGACGGCTCTGAAATTAATGTTTGATTTTGATCGAGATTTATGGATTCTATAATAATAAGTTTTTACCTGTGGATTACCGCCATTTCCTTAAATTTTTGAAATCTTATTGTTCGTAATTATCGGTTATTGTAGTAGGGGGTCCCGTTATAAGAAGTAGCTCTTCAAATAATTTGTTCGTTCGTCTGCTCTATTAAAGATCGCAACGATTACGGTCTGTGAAAGTTTGATGAATTCAAAAATATTGTGATTGGCAATTTTGACCTAATTGCTATCTCTGAAAAATGATTGAAACCATTTAATTTCCATCGTTCTCTTAATGTGACAGGCTTTAGTTTAGTCAACAAAGATAAATTACATATTCGTGACGAAAGTGTATGCATCTATGTATCTGGTGGCATTAATTACAAGCTTATTTTTAAAGTTTCTTAACTAACCAGGTGTGAGCCAATTTTAATTGAACTTTTTGACAGCGACGGTAGAGCTCTTTTTCGTGCAGTTTGTTTGCCCAACAATAATCTTGTTTCCTTTGAAAACAAACACTTCGATTTTATTTCTAACATTGTAAGTAAACATTTTAATCCGCCCGTGTATTTGTCCGTCCATAGTACGGATTACCCCTCATTCTCAATCATGTAAATTCTAAAGGTAGTTGCTTTATCTGTCTGATTTGTAGGTACCTCTCTGTCAACTATTACCTTAGAGTAAATGTTTTATAAATGTGAACTTCTTGTCGTTGACCAGTGATCTAGATACTACACTTATAAACATTTGTAAAATCGCTTTTCTTTTGTATCATAAACATTATACATATAAGATAAGCTAGCAACATTTTCGCAGCAAAATTATTAAGCACTAGATCAAGGCATGCGATAAAAACGATATTAAAAACCGTAAGAGAGAGTAAACGAACTGAAATAATAGCATTTTGTGAAATTTGTACGACAAGTATGCGTAAGACTACATACCACCAATGATTGCGTATTCAATACACATGTGCGTCAGTGCATTCGCGCTAAAACGGAAATACATGCTCGAGCGATTGTGCGTATGTTTGCTTAAGCAATTAATTGTGAGCGCACGCGCAATAGAATTTTCAATTTTAGTTTTTCTCTGCTTGGTCGTTTTTAATTTTGGTATTTTCATGTAAATATTTTCTTATAAATAAATTTGGCTTTGTTTAGATAATTATCACTAATTTTCAATATATTTATATATTTATTACAAAAAATTTTTAATAATTATTTTTACTGATTTCTACTATACATATATTTCCTTTTACTGTTTTTAAAAGAAAAATGTTGTTTATAATTATTTCCAATTTCTACATTTGCATCAATTCATTTTGCCAAAATGTCATTTAAACAAATATAACTTGAGCATGAATCCAGTGCGGACTCGCATCCATACTACAACTAAATTCACGCTTCGACCGTAGACCTATACCAAACACACCAGCCTGGTAACTGTTATGTATCGTTCATATACACTGTTATTCTATTTAATTCAAATGTGTTAGTTCAATGTGCAGTGTTCTACGAATATACGCGCTCATTTAAAAATTCCCATTCCCAAAGTCATTTCTTCTCGACACAATTTCATCAAGTTAGAAATTTGCAGATGAAACTTTTTGTAGCAGTTCGATCGTAGAAATACGGATTTGATAATAGAGTAAAGGTATTTATACCATTGTTAGTTCTTTGCAGTACAGTACAAGTGCAAGCGCTTGATATAATGACAGTTTTCAGGAAAGTTTTAAAAAATGTATAAAAATATATACAAGTTCAAAATGCCAAAGCGACAAGTGCCCAAAATATGCATTATGTGTGGCAGTAAAGGCTGCAAAGATGGTGAATTGATTCATTTGTACAAATTGTGTGAAAATTTGGGGATTATAGTAGAATTACTTAAGCCTTCGTGGAGAATTTGCACCCGTCGTTTCGACCACCACGTAATCAGGAAGATCCGCTTGCATAAGATTGCTATTCCTTAATTAAGGTATTTATCCCTAGAGATCGACCCCGTAATACCAATGCTGTAGGCCTGTCGCCTTCAAAAAACTAAATGTTTCTTCAGGCCCATTATTTATTTTTTTATTTATCAAAATGCTAGGGGCCTAAATTCAAAAATTCGGTCGACTTTTCTAAAGTCAGT
This sequence comes from Glossina morsitans morsitans, assembly GCA_001077435.1. NCBI lineage: Eukaryota > Metazoa > Arthropoda > Insecta > Diptera > Glossinidae > Glossina > Glossina morsitans. The sequence goes on along the minus strand of CCAG010004048.1, from coordinate 2,634 downwards.
AAGCACTGAGTTTTTCTGTTTTTGCTTTCACTGAAACTTGGTTAAAACCTGATATACATTCGTCGGAACTATTCCATAATTCTTTCCATGTATTCAGAAATGACCGATTGAATCGCATTGGTGGCGGTGTATTAATTGCCATATCTGCGTCAGTCCCGTCCTATTCAATTGAATTTCCCACGTCTCCTGACGTCGAATTTATCGCCATTCGAGCGAGAATACCTAATAAACAGCTATTTATTACATGCTCCTACATTCTCCCAAATTCGGATATCACCATATATAAGCAGCAGGCTGCCCTCATTTGTGAAGTGGCAAAGCAGTGTAGACCTACTAATTTTGTCGTTGTGTTGGGAGATTTCAACTTGCCTCATGTCACTTGGTGTAACAGTGATAATTCTGCCTGTTTAGTTCCTTCTTCAACATCTGATAGAGCTATAGTATTCTTTAGTGAATTACTTGACCATAATCTAGGTCAATATAACTGTACCTTTAATTGTAATGGTAGACTACTTGATCTTTGCTTTGCCAATTTTCCAGAGATTAATATAAATCGTTGTCCACCTTTTAGTTTACCTGAGGATCCTTATCATCCAGCATTGTGTATTTCTTTTCATCACAAGAATGACGGTTCGCTGAACTGCCTCAATAGTCCAAACCCAACCTTTTCCAGCAAATATTATGATTTTCATAAAACCAATATAGAATTGCTAAAATTTCATCTTTCACATATGAGGCTTGACTTCTCAACCGGGAGTATAGAAAGCTTATTGTCATCGTTCTACAATACATTAAATCTAGTTATTGCTGCATCTGTTCCGCTTAAGCGGTGCCGACCTCGAGGTAGGTGTCCCCCGTGGTTTAATACGTCAATTAGGTATTATAAGAATAGGAAAAAACAAGCTGTTCAAGAAATTTTTAAATAGTGGCTCTTCTCTAGACTATTTCACGTACTCAGCCGCAAGGCATAGATTTAACTCCCTCAACCACCGTTATTATTGCAGATACCTTCAGTTCATTAAATCCTCTCTGTTTTCTAATCCTAAATACTTCTTTAAATTTGTTAATTCAAAAAGAAAAAATTTCTGCACATCTCTCGTTTGTCTCTTTTAATGGCTCTGACTCCTCGGATGATTTTGAAATCTCAAATCTGTTTGCGGAGTACTTCCGACGGAACTTTTCGTCTGCTAGCTTTGATTCATCAGCAAATTACCCTTATCCTATAACTAACTCGGTTTCAATACCCAATTTGGTTATTTCTGATGACGACGTTTGTAATGGGTTGACTTCTCTGAAATACAGTTGTGCGCCTGGACCTGATGGAATTCCATCATGTGTACTTAAGCCTTGCGCAATTGAGCTTTGTGGTGTCATCACTAAGATTTTTAATTTGTCCCTGAATTTAGGTGTTTTCCCTTCGTGTTGGAGGAGTAGTTATCTTATTCCTATTCACAAAAGTGGGAGTAGACAGCTCGTGGAGAACTATAGAGGCATTGCCAAACTGAGTGTTTTACCTAAACTATTCGAGAGAATTCTGACTCAGCGTTTGGCCTTTGCCATCAAATCGTATATTTCTCCACTCCAACATGGCTTCCGAAAAGGAAGTTCTACGGTCACTAATCTTTTAGAGTTTACTTGTCAGGTTTTCAAGGCATTTTCCAATGGCTCTTGCACTGATGTCATATACACTGATTTTAGCAAAGCGTTTGATTTGGTTAACCACAAATTACTTATCTTTAAACTTCAAGCCGCTGGCTTCCCTTCCCATTTAGTGAAATGGATAAACCCTTATTTGCATAATAGGTCATTCAGGGTTTTGTTTAACTTCACCACTTCATATGAGTTCCACGTTTCGTCAGGAGTACCTCAAGGTAGCCACTTAGGACCCATTTTATTTAATCTATACATTAATGATTTGCCTTTGGTGATTAAATCTAGTCAGATCTTAATGTATGCTGATGATGTGAAACTTTTCTTCTTTTTCCTTAGAATCGCAGTCACATCAGCTTCAAACTGACCTAAATAAATTGGTGGCATGGTGCTCTTCAAATTATATGACACTAAACATAAATAAATGTAAGAAGCTTTCTTTCTCTAGAAGGAAGTCATTCATAATCCATTATTTTATAGATTTGCACAAGTTGGAGGACGTAGAGTCGTTCACAGACCTAGGCGTCCTCTTTGACCGTAGGTTACGTTTCAGTTTGCACGTTGAGTTCTCGATAAGCAAAGCTAGGTCCGCTCTTGGTTTCATCAAGAGGTGGTCCAAAGAGCTAGATGATCCGTATATTACCAAGAGGCTGTATACGTGTTTGGTTAGGCCTATACTTGAGTACGCTTCTATTGTGTGGTCTCCCTCGTACAGGTGCTATGTAGACTCAATTGAATCTATTCAAAAGCAATTCCTGTTGTTTGCTCTTAGGAATTTGGGTTGGGATCCGTCTGCTTCTCTTCCCCCCTATGAAAATAGGTTGCTTCTTTTGTCCTTACCGTCTCTTGAAAAACGTAGATTTGTTCTTGGCGTTTGCTTTGCAATCAAATTAATAAACGGCGCTATTGACTCGCCGTCATTACTTGGAGAAATAAGTCTTAATGTTCCTAACCGCTTCTCTAGGCATTTTACCTTGGTTAAGG
>CCAG010004043.1:0-22529 GCA_001077435.1 Glossina morsitans morsitans | reverse complement strand
GCCGCACAAAAGCAGATTTGAGTGTGTAAGTTGGTTTTATTTTTAGTTTTTTTTTCTCCTTGCTACAGTTAAGTTATTTTGTATAATAGTGCTAATGACTTGTTCTGTAGCGGAATTTAATTAATTAAATAAATAAATAGATAATTAACTGTGGCCGGTTTATAGTTCCCGTTATAGGAGTGAACTCGATGGTAATTTCCATTTGTCACTCAACAGCAATTCCACGATCGAAAGACGGTTTATTCGATATTAAAAAAAAATGCATACTTTGTCGACAGCTGCGAGCTCCCTATTCGTCCAGCGAGTCGAAAATCGGCAGCTATCGAGTTTAATCGATATGGAGAGCAATAGGTCAAGCCCTGAAATTGGCGAGATAAGTTAATGTTAATTGCGTTTAATAAAACCGGGAGATCAGTTCTTAGGGTGAGCTTAAACCAAAAACTTGTACTTCTCTAGCGAGGGTAAATCTTTTAATACAAGCCTACATTCATAGGGTGGCAAAGAGTGCATTTGATCCCAAATAAGATCAAGGTACTTCCGTAGAAACTTGACTGAATCAATATATACCATTGACAGTTAGGGCACCCAACTATTGAAGCATTTTCAAGAACAAGTTTGACCAGATACTTTTTCTTTTCTCCCATTTTTCTTGTTACATAAAGATGGTAGAATTCCTTTGGCAATACCTCAGCTGAAGCCTAGAAGACTTTTCGCTTATACTGAAGCCAAGTTTGCTACCAACGAAAAAGACTAGATGGGAAAATGAAGAGACTTCTTCCAATTTAATGCCTTTAATCTTAATCTTTAATACTTTTGATGAGCGAAGAATAGGACAGAGAGTCGAGTAGGCAAAGGAACGCGGCTAGCAACTCAATAGGCGCTGGTTCAAAACTCAAAGCGTATGTTCTAAGTTATAGAAGTAGAATGGATATAGGGAAGATCATCTAGAGAGAGGAAGTTTTATTATGAGTTCTTTTCTATTAAACACTTTGGACGATAAATGCTTAATTGTTTAAGAATTTCAACATATTTGTGGATGTAGAGGTTCAAAGTCCGGTCGTAAGTTCCGTTCAAATTATATACAATGGACACAATCGAAGGCGTAGTTGTTTGTCACAACCTTTGCCATTCTTTGCTGTGATTCTACTAGGTTGGCCTAGTGGTTAGGGCGTCCCGTCCACAGGCGAAGGACTTAGGTTCGATTCCTGGTATGGTGGTAGACCCTAAATTAAATTCCACTTTCCTATGTTATTATGGTCGTGCGGTGATAAGTTAGTTGGGCGTTCGAAGCACCCAGCGAATCATTGGTTGTTTTTATCGGCGCAGCGTTTTCAGGTCGGGCGAGAAACTGGCACCTTTTCTTGTCGAGGCGAAAATATTATGGCATATTACGAGAAATGCACAATTGTTTAAGTAATTGTATCAATAAAAGCCAGAAGTTCCTATGGGTGTTTACATATTCTTAACACGTAATCCAGCAATGAGCGAATTTTTAATTAAAAAACTTTAAAATTAAACAAAATTTTTCGAAACGAGTGAAAAGATACGTGTAGCGTAAATTTATTTAAGGATTATGTTGAAAAAAACTTAGGCGTTCATTCAAGGTCATGGAAATAGCAGAGAAAAAAAAAGAAAAAAAACCATATATAAAAACTTCGAGCAGAACGTAAAGGCATAACTAATGCAAACGAAGTCACCGCGACGTGCAGTTCATTTAAGCGATACCGGTAAAAATTGTGAAAAAAAAAAAAATTAGAAAAAGAGAGAGGAAGTAATAAAAAATAGTAACAATATAGATATACTTATGGAAGTTGAGAGGTCGTATAACTGACAATAAAAACCTTCGTAGTGTATTTATTTGTTGCAATAATGAAAACAATATTTTTAATAAAAAAACGTTTTTAATTTATAGAAAAGAAAAAGGAAACAGAAACGCCCTATAAGTAGTGGGATGCGAAAAATGTGGAAAATTTTATTTGGCCTCTTTTGGTATATAATTTCAACCCAAGCTAATCCTATATTAGGCCTCTTTGATCCCAAGTGCAAAATAGAGTACGAAGACGCATGTCCTCATAGAGATGTCGAGTTTTGGTTATTCACTAGGTGAGATCCTTTTATACGACGATATATTGCTTATATTGCGTATTATAAAGGGATTCATTTTTAGAGACATAAGAGAGAATCCTTTGAAATTGAATGCTTCGGATCTACATGCCTCTGATTTCGCTTTCAAAGAACGTAATCTTTATATTTTACTTCATGGTTACACCGGCGATCGCGATTATTCACCCAATGTTTATATACGGCCCGCCCTTTTGGATACTGAAGATGCTTACATTATATCTGTGGATTATGGTCGTTTGGTGCCGTATCCGTGCTATATGACCGCGGTGGAAAATTTACCTTTAGTTGCTAAATGTTTGGGTCAACTAATAAATAACTTAGTTGAAGAAGAGCTGGTCGAAAATGATAAAATCCATATAATCGGTTTTAGTTTAGGCGCGCAAGTGGCCGGGCAAACTGCCAACTATTTGAAAAGGAAACTGAAAAGAATAACAGGTGAGTGAGTGAATTTTGAATAGTTGTAGTTAGTCTAAGACGCTACTTACGCATTATGTTTATAGGGTTAGATCCCGCTAAGCCTTTATTTGCTTTTGCAAGTTCTGAATATAAGCTTGATTCTAGCGATGCTGACTTTGTTGACGTAATTCATACCGACGTAGTGGGCAGAGGTATGTTGGCAAGTTTAGGTCATGTGGATTTCTATCCAAACCTGGGGACCATTCAACCCGGTTGCGATAATGAAAACCCGAAAGGTGAAGTAGCAAAAGATTATCTTAGGCCGAGGAATTTATATTTCTTGTTGTTTACGATTTTTCAGATCCTGGCAGCTGCAATCATGATCGTGCTCCTCAATATTACGCCGAATCCGTACGCAACCCAAACGGATTCTGGTCTTATTCTTGCCGAAGCTGGTTATATCAAATGTTTGATTTATGCAACGATCGAAAGAAAGTACAGCGTATGGGTCATAGAGTGAATAAAAGGTAATTCGAAGGATACGCAGGCGGATAATGGTCCGATGAGACAAAAATATAATCAAGTTTTTGTACCCTAAACCACTTGTACTTAAGTTTGCTCGAATGTTTGCATGTGAAGAGCTTAAGATACGTTCATCTTTTATAATGCGGGTCATTCCTTGTCCTTGTGTCTACCGGTCTGATGTCTGTCCATGTATTTTTTTTTGCATTTAATCTACAGGTCGCAACTTTTTGAAATATTCTAGTGAACTTTGACTTAAACATGAATATATATATATATATATATATATATTAATTGCAAGAAATTTTTCTATTCAGCTGACTACTAGAATCCATAAGACAAGAGCCAGTTTATTAAGATGTAAAAGCGCCACAGACCATTTCAATATGGAAGCATTTTTCTTTGATAATAAAATATTGGTACAGAAATACAGAAAAATTTGGAAGGGTTTCGAGGAAGCTTGGCGAAATATTATCGTAATGATAGTCCTGCTACCCGGCGTCTTTCTGTCACTTTTGCACTTTTCGAAATTTTCTTATTGTATTTCCAAAAAAATGTGTGATGCGTGTGCAAAACTTTATGTTCATATTGAGTTTGTTGGGACATTTAAATGATTCCAAACTGTAACCAAAACAAGTCAAAAGACTATAGATAGCCCTGGCCAACAACAAAATGCGCTAAATCATGCCACAGCTATTCATATAATGACTTGTCAAACGAAGATGTTTTGTGAGGGGTGGTCGGAAAAGTGGTCCGTTTTGAATCATTTTCAATAGCGTTCATCTTTGGACCAAAACATGTCAGTGTACCAAATTCCATCCAAATATCCCAAAAATTGTGCCCCACAGGTTGAACGAAAGAAAACAAGACGGACGGACAGAATCACTTTGTGAATTGATCGGCACAATAAAAGATGGGTCTTATTCAAGTCCGTCTGAGCGCTGCAGACATATGACGAAAATAAGACTTGTATTAGACAATGTGATGTGATAGGGTATTTAATACTGGGCCTAGCTCGACGAAAATGTGTTCACTTGTTTTTATATTAAATGATGATTTATCCTTTCTCCATTTTCTTTCGTTATAATACTTAAGCTTACATGGTTCATTTTTCTTGCAAACTTCCGCTCATGCACCGTATGCGTTGGATCCTATCGCGGAAACAATGGTGGAGCACAGAGAACCAATGACTCTTTCGTTAATCGATTTTGAAATTTACGATGATGAACAACTTAAAGCATTTCTTATAGAACTTATGCAGAGAGATAAAACACAGAAGTATTTAAATGGAATAGCGATACAAAAGTACAAGGACTTCGGCCAGAGTTATGAATATTGAAATTAATTATTATTATTATGTTGAATTAGGTCATTAGTGATAAGCATAGGTATTTAAAATAGTAATTAAAAAATGCGAAAGAAAAACATGAAAACTTTTAGTCACTGCTGGCTGCTATTGGTGTCAGGTAAGCTTAGTAACGGCTTAAAAAATAACAACAATTTTTAAAAGTAAAAAAATAAAACACATTCGTTGAAGTTTTCAAAATACTGACAACATATGGATCTCCCAATAATCGCGGAGTCCTTTGGTGTGAGTTTGCACCGGACGAGTGTCCTCAGAAGAACATCGAATTTTGGTTTTATAGAAAGTAAGTGAAGTTAATTGAAGTTAGAAATTGCATAGCGCTTCCATTTATTTATTTCTTTCCTTTTTCCAGCGATTCTTCTTTATCTCCTTTTTTATTAAATCCTTTGAATCTTAATGAGTCCGTGAGTCTATTTCGGCCCCGTTTACCTTTGAAGATTATTTTGCACGGTTACAATCAAAACAGGGACTTAAGTCCAAACCGTGAAGTACGTCCGCCTCTATTGTACCACGAACAAGTTTATGTTATAAGTTTAGATTATTCCGTTTATACGAAATATCCTTGCTATTATCCTTGGGCGGTATATAGCGCTCCTATTATAGCTAAGTGTTTGGCTTATTTTATTGATGATTTAATAGTTCGGGACTATTTCGCACGTAATGATATACATTTAATAGGCTTCAGTTTCGGTGCTCAAGTGGCTGGTTTAACGGCCAATTATGTAAAGGAGAAGTTAAATAGAATAACTGGTAGGTGTGTATGTGCTTTTGTTTTTTATCTATGGCTCAACATTTTCAAATTTCTAAACACAGCCTTAGATCCTGCACGTCCTGGTTTTATGACGACAAATTTGTCCGAGAAATTAGACTCAACTGACGCGGATTTTATTGATGTCATACATAGCGATCCAATGTTTTTCTCATATCTGAATCCATTGGGTCATGCAGACTTCTATCCCAATTTGGAGGATTTTCATCAACCTGGCTGTCCCATCTGGCCATTTTTAAGTAAATATTGGAAGCTTTCGCATGGAAATTATTTACTTTTCATATATTTACATTTCTAGGAGTTTGTAACCACTATCGCGCCCCCGCCTATTATGCTGAATCAATATATTCGACAGAAGGTTTTTGGTCCTACAATTGTGGCAATTGGTCTTATTACTTAACACATCAATGTTATTTATATGATGACATCGCCATGGAACAGATGGGCTACCATTTGGCACATAGGTAAGATTTGAACAAATTGTTTTATTGCTTCTTCTTAAACGGGTTGTAAAAATGCAGCGCTCGCGGTTCTTATTTTTTGAACACTAATCGTCAACCACCTTATGCCCAAGGACAATTGATTCAAACGGAATTAAATACCGTGGATGGAGCATAAATACAAGACTTCCGTGTAATTTATAAAAATTCTTAAGCAAATTGTTTTAATTTCTTTAATCTTAATATCTATGAAATTTAAATAAATAATGGTTTTTTGTTAAGTAAGATAAGATAAGATAAGGCGGCAACACATTCGTGACGGCAAAGCAATGTAACTGAATGCGGTTAAATGGCAAAGAAAGAAACTTGACATCACTTTGTGCTGTTATTTGACAGAAAGTAGCGCGTTCGTAATGTTATTTAACAGAAGGTAGCGCGTTCGTAATGTTATTTTACAGAAAGTAGCGCGTTCGTGATGTTATTTACAGAATAAGCTTGGACGTCAACCTTAATCGAATATACCTAAAATGTGTTTGTGCAAAGGAGTCGCATTGATTTTTCATAGCAGTGATGGTTTATGTTAAGGTCTCGTCGGTTTATGTCCCTGGGGAAAATGGAGGAAGAAAGCAATGAATGGCAGCACTGAGCGATAATAGCTTAGCAATTACAAAATTTATTAAGCTTGGATGTCAACCTTAATCGAATATCCCTAAAATAAAATAGTGACATTCACAATTAACTATATGCAATTGTGAATAGCATCGTTTTATTTTTCACTTGCTATCACATTAGTTTTCACTCAGCTGTAAAAGCAGCTGCTTTATATTTACTTTGATAAGTGCGTCTTATCAATTCCTTTTTAAAATTTAAAAATCATCAGATAATGTAGGAATTATCAACATTGGAAGAGAAAAGATAAAAATGAATGGTTCAAAAATACATTTGCAAAATCTAAAACAAATTTTCTTGGAAGCTGTGAAAGCGGTGCGACCGTCCAATCTACTATCGGTTAAAAATAACTATAATTTTCAACCAACGCAAATTGGAGAGCATTTGTGCATAAAAGTTGATGGAAAATTGTGGAATATTGAAAATAAACGTTGTCATGTGGTAGGTTTTGGTAAGGCTGTTTTGGGTATGGCAGTGCATTTGGAAAAGACATTATACCAACATTTAGTTTCTGGTATTTTAAGCATACCGAAAGGAGCGCGCGAACAATGTCAAAGCCAAGCCGATATGCAATTGTCGTCAGATACAGTTTTTCGTGTATATGAAGGAGCCGAGCACAATCAACCGGATGAGACGGCTTTACAAGCCGCTTTAGAAATCAAACATTTAGCTACATCCTTAGGTCAAGACGATATCTTGTTTGTTTTGATATCAGGCGGTGGTTCAGCTTTATTGCCAATGCCCCGTCGACCTCTGGATTTAAAGAAGAAAATGTCACTTATACTAGAGCTATCAAATCGAGGGGCTAGCATACAAGAGTTGAACATTGTACGTATAGCCTTGTCGGATATTAAAGGTGGCCGGTTGGCGTTGGCTGCTTCACGAGCCCATGCCGTTATATCCTTGATTATTAGTGACATAGTCGGTGATTCGACAGAATTAATAGCCAGCGGTCCCACTTGGTCCAAAGCTATATCCAAGCATCCCAAACCCAAAGAAATTTTAAGAAGGTATTCATTATGGGATAGCTTAGGGAAAGACCTTCGGAAAATGTTAACCGAGACCCCTGTATTTATATCTCAAGAAATGACAAACAATCACATCCACATAATAGGAGATAATCGGGTTGCAACTGTAGCAGCGAAGATTGAAGCGATAATATTTAATTACACGCCCTGTGTTATCAGCACCTCAGTGCAGGGTAATTTAGATATTGTAGTGGAGCAATATTGTGATATTTTAAAAGGCTTATATCAATTCAATGCGAATATTATAACAGAAGCGGAGTTCAAGAAAATATTCCCTTACGGTAAAGACCATTTTCGAAAGCTTTTGATCACTTTAAAAGTAAGCTGCGCACGCGGAAAACCTTTGCTTTTAATAGCAGGGGCGGAGCCAACCGTGAAGGTAGTGAAATGAACCTGAATAAGTAAAATAAATTTTATATAAATCTTTGTTATATTTTTAGGTTAAAGGAAGCGGTTTAGGTGGCCGTAATCAGGAATTATCTTTACGTTTATCTAAAATATTTTTCGAAGATCCTCAGCTAAAAAATATATTTTTCCTTAGTGCCGGAACGGACGGTATAGATGGTCCCACCGATGCTGCCGGTGCCCTAGGCTGTCATCATGTTATACAGGATTTTTTAGATCAAAACAATAACGATTTAGAAAAATTGCAAACTTATTTAGAAGAAAATGATTCTTACAATTTTTATAAGAATTTAAATAATGGGGAATATCAAATTATTACCGGCCACACGGGTACAAATGTTATGGATTTACATTTCTTATTATTATCAGATTTCGGTTTTTAATTATTTTTATTAATTTTTATAATAAAACAAATTGAAAACAAGCTTCACACTTGTTTGGTTGTATACATCATTTCGTAAGAAACAATTAAAAATTTTTTATTTAAATTGTAAAAATTTTAGACAAAAGTTAAATTTTTGGCTTTCATTTCAATTCAAATGATGATCACTTTTTAGCTGCAGTCCAGCATGCGTCCAAAGCGACGCATTTAAAACAAATGAAAAAATTCCATTGAACTTCGATTTTTTTTTTTTGTTTTTTTTGTAATCATCACTCATTAGCTAGATATTTCCATTAGTGAGAGACATTTGCATAATTCTTCCGCCAAAATAGTGTCGCTAAGAGTCTCTTCAACTATGTTTAAGAAAATTAAAGGGAATACTTGAATTTTTCCGAGGTGTTGGACTCGAGTTTGTTTTGTCAACATTAGTCTGGGTGCAAGTTTCGAATAAAGAATTTGTCTTAGGCCCATGTCGCCCGAGTGAACTATTGCGAGAAAAATTGAAAATCATGATCCTCGGGCAGCTTAAAACATTCAAGAACCCGCTGAAAGTGTATGGCCAATAAACCCTCTCTTCATTATTGCGATTTGGATTACCAAAGCTACCACGATGGAACCTATGGTCCTTTGGGACCATAGCCGGTCATCACGACTTATACAAAGCTCGGGTAACGTTATCACATTTGCTTAGGCATCCGCCAACAAATACAAGGTGTTCTCTTAAACATATGTGAGAAAGCAAGTGGTCTGAAGCATTTTCAATAGCATTCGTCCTTGGGTTAATACATGTCGTACGTGCTGTATGCAATTTTATCAAAAAATTACCTTTAAAATGCGACGAAAGTTGAACAGAAGAAAATAAAACGGATCGACGGATGGGCAGACAGACGGACACAAAGATATAGCAAAAGGTGAGTCTATGTGAAGTTCCTCTAAATGTTGCATACATGTGCGCAAGCTTAATATACCCTTATATCCCAAGTGTTGTAGGGTATAAAAAATTCAAGAGAAAGTAAATTGTTTACTTTCGTTTTAATTTAATTTAAATAAAGTGATGATCATTTTTAGCTGCATATGTGGCGCAATAACAACAACGACACATATAAAGGAACGTAATTAAAAAAAAATTTCAATTGAACTTTAGTTTTATTATGACGATCACTCACCAGCGAAATATTTCCATAAGTGAGAAATATTTGCATAATTCTTCCGTCATAAAAGTGTCGGGAATAGCTTCTTTGTCGATGTAAGCGATAAATTGAAAGAAAATAGATAAACTTTCAGAGGCGTCTATGGAAGAGTTGTATACGAATTTGTTTTCCTACTTATTGTGTGGGTGAAGATATGTCGTAAGTTTCTACCTATCGAATAGAATATCACGAGCGTGTGCTACGAGTGGTTTAAGACCTTGAAGGAAAATGTTGAAAATATTTTAATCTTCATTTTTAGAAAGCCCTCAGGTTTGCTAATAACCGAAATGGTCTATGAGTGGCTTAAAGATTTCTAGGAAGTGCGGGCATCATAGTTATCCAATCAGGAAAATGTCTATAAATTAAAATCAAAAAAGTTGGAACATCGTCATTGATGGTAAGGTCAAGTTAACGCCCTAACTGAAAAAAACCGAAATTTTGAGTGAATGGATCCATATTCGAATAAGATACATGTTTAATGGGACTCTTTAATGTTTCTGTGATAGGAGCGAAAAGTCCACATAAACAGGCATGCACATCGGTTACCTAAATGCTGTGTTAGAAGGAAAATATTTTAAATTACTATGATGTTGGTAATTAAAGATTTCGCATTGCTTAGCACGTGTGGCTTTTAAACCAGAAAAATGAGTTTTTTTCTTTCTTCTTTTTCTTCTTCTTCTTCTTTACAACATTTCAGCAAACGTATGTAACATACGACACATGTGTCCATAATATGTGGCTTAACACTTGGAGAGGCCAAACATACATTAATTACTTATAAGTATAAAAGTTGTTAGGAGTGTCTCTGCTTACGGCATGGGAGTCCGAAAGTATGTAACGATCAAGGTTAATAGTAATTTAAGTAACAATTTTCACAATTTTGTGTATTTTTAACACCAAAGTCGAAAATCGCCTTTTGAAAGCGATCCTAGGTTCAAAGCTTGAAAAAGAAGCCACAATGACGTTAATATCAAAACGTATTCAGAAAAGTTTAATTTTTGAATTTGTCAGCTTCAAATTCATCCAAGCGCATATCAAAATACCATCCGTCCGTTAGGTTCAGAAGTGCACGTCTACTTATCGTTCAATAAAGTGCACTCTTTTCTCTCATTCTTTTTCGAAAACTATCGCATTTGCTTCGTAACTGATCATCGAGCTACCTGCAAGTATCAATCTGTCGCAATATATTACGCTTTCTACCTAAATTTCTAGGTTATGTTCACAATGTGGAGTAATTACCTCTGTGTTATTTTTCTATTATTTTTCTATACCCTATACCACTTGTGTGTGACACAGCGGCGTATTAAGTTTGCGCGGATGTATGCAACATCCGGAAGAAAGTTCACTGGCAAGTTATTACAATTTCTGAAAATTTCCCCAGACTTCTGAGAAGCTTTCAACTAGAACGCGAAGATTACAGCACTTTTTCACAAAATTTGAGGAGATTTTTTTTGCTGTAGGTAATTGGGCGCCATTGTTGATCCGGTTCCTGGGTAACGGTAAATGGTAAACGTTAATGACGGTTAAATATCGTAAGAACACCACCAAATCTTCAGACAAAGCTTCGTCAAGCAAAGCGTCAAAGAAAGCATACCGTTACAGTTCATTTTTTGTCGCGAACTAAAGCTGCTTCTACCCCAAACCATATTGATTATGAGGTATCACCGCGTGTCTAAGGATGTGAGCACGAATTGAAGGTTGAATGTTTATAACTTTTTGAAAATATTCGATGTAATGCATAATTGGTCACATTCGAGTTGCTAATCTTCAAAATTACATGTTTCACTTTACAAGTGTTCGCAGCTTTTTAGGGATGGTCGGGGAAGTCATGCCTTGCGGTAATGTATGGCTTGTAGAGGTTTGCTCGTTGCTGGATTTCCAAGTTCGCTATTCCAGATCACATTACAGCAGGCTAAAGCAGACAGAGTTGGCTCATTTTTATTTTGAAGATTCGCCAAAGACCATTCGCCCAACATCTTACCATCTTCAAGTAATTAAAATTTACACATGTTTCACCAATAATAGTGCTTGGGCTGCGCAGTTCACTAACCGCTGCTGGTGGTCAGGCCAATGGATGAGAGTGTTTTGTAAAAATATGCGGAGATTGCGGCATGGAATGTCTCTCATCATCGTGACTATTCTTATTCTTAGTCTTTGTCTTAGGATTAGTGTTAATATTAGCCTTAGTCTTAGTGGAAACCTTACTCTTAGTATTAGACTTAATCTTAGTCTTCTTATTCTGTTCACTATTATTATTCGTATTCTTCTTGCTCTTGTCTTTGTTGTTGTGGTTATAATTCTTCTTTCTTCTTCTGTGCTCTACTCCTTTTTCTTCGTCTTCTCCGTCCGATACTTAGTTTTATTTCTCTTGTTCCTCTTCCTGTTTTTTCCGTTTGTTTTCTTCCTCTTATTTTTCTTCTTATGCAGATGTTCATTCATAATCTTGTTATCTTGTTGTTTATTTTCTTAGCAATTTTTCAAATAATTTTTGAAAATTTTCCTACGTAACGCCTTTGCTTCCGATTGAAATAAAATTCACACATTGATGTGAAAGCTGCTTTGCGAGGCTGATTTGCATTATAATCAAAAATGTGCGAGGGTTTCACTTTAGTTTTATTCATAAATCACAATTACGTCCGTTTCCGCAGGCATTTTGTCTGATGTGATGTATAAACAGGATTACATTAGATTTAGAATTTAACGTTAAATAAATTTTACTATTCGTTCTCTTAAGAGATTAAACGATATCGTTATGTGTTACAGTCATAACAACAATTTATCACAACAACAGTACGCGTGAGTGTGTTCGCTGCAATTAACATGAATCTAAATTATTTTTATGGCAGATTTTAATGAATTCATATTCACGTACACATAAACATACACACGTATACATATACATATGCATATACATATACATATATATTCATATAACTGAGGTTATGTGCGTGTGTGTGTGTGTATGTATATAGTTGTAAAAAACTTACGAACTTACTCAGGCACTTATAGGCTAGGAGTTATAAGATCATGATCTATATTTAAACAAAATTTAATGTAAATTTTTGTTCTTTTTTTTTTGTGTTTTGTATTAAACGGGTAGCGTCAATTTGTCTGCTGGTATTGTGCGTGAGTTAAGTTTTTAGACAACAATAATAGGAATAGCAACAATTGCATAAGTTTTTTTCAGGCTACAGATGGTTGAACTCGTTTAAGATGTTGATCTCAATCACGTATAAAACATTATAAAGTATGACGATGATGATGATGATGATGATGATGATGGTGATGGTGATGGTGATGACGATAATGACGCCGATGACAAAGTTGATGAGTATGTAGCGTAGCGTAAGATATGTTTACGTGTGGTGTCACTACTTCATTCACTTTCAAGTTCCAGGTTCAAAACTCAAACATGCGCGTACGCATACGCAATGCAACGGCACACACGTTATAAAGTGTCGCGTTGATTTATTAATTAAAGCTACAACGAAGCATTTTTATGCCGCTAGCCATTAATAAAGTATTTAACTGGAAAAATTAATTGTCTCGGTTATAGATGAGAGAGCGAGGACGGGATATATACTTAGGTAGACATATTCACTCTTACGTACATATAACATAACTCATTCACTAATGTGTCAGAGTTTGTCTTTCCGAACATTGCCCATGTGTTCACTTATGTTATAAACAAACGTAAAACAAACATGCTAACTACTACCCTGTCCATGCCATATATATATATATGCATATATGCAAAGCGTAAAACATCTGGTATATGTTACATAGACGTCTCAGATATACCCACAAGTATGTGTTTTCTCATCGTTCGTTTGTTTTCATAGAAAGAAAAGAAACTTTTTTTTTTTTTTTTTTTTTTTTTTTTGATGCAATAAATGACTTATGACCGGAGGAATGGTCAGAAAAATAATAAAAAATATTTCTTCAAATTTTTTCTTTTTTGATTTTGTGATCTTTTGTTCTACTGCTGTTTGTTTGATAGCTTCCTTTTGTTAATTTTTGGACGTTAAAAGTCTTGCATGTACATATATATAAGTTGTGTGTCAATTGACGTGACCGATAGCACGGACAAAGTAGCATTTATTTAAACTTCAAAATTGTCTTTTCCTGAACATTGGGCCATTGCGGTGATTGCCAGACCTACTGACGCGCTTCTCTTCTTACATGCAAACACATTTCAGAAGATTTAAAAGCGCTTATGCAACAACTTACGTGCGCATCGTATGTTTCTCAAAAAAGCTCCTAAACTTAAAGCATATACACCGAGGTATGCTTGTGAAGGTGTTGAGACATAACGTGGCTTAGCCTCCCAATGCGAGCATACGTAGGTAAAGGAAGGAATTGAACGAACAAATAGACAAAGCTTAAGTTACTTTATTATTGTATTGCTTTAATATCAATAAAATTGATAATATGTGTATATATATAATAAACATCTGTTTGATTGCAACAACGCGCGTAATATTTGTGCAGAATGCACAAGCGAGAGGGAGACCGACTAAAAGGAATCGATCTTCGACGCAGCAAAGTAACAACTAGTAGTGTCGCTTGTGTGCAGACAGTGATTGGGTTCCATTCCTCTTATCAGTCTCGCTGTTTGTCTTGTGGCGTGCATGGCTCGCTATCATATGAAGAGAAATGTTTGCTATTATTCGCCGCTTCGTACCATTGAATCGTGAGTTTTAGGATAGCAAAGGTTTTATTTATAATTCTTGACAGATCTGTTTACAAATTGTTTACACGAACTTATATTTACAATAAGTCTGCCGATCTTTCTACGTTTGGGTATTACGGTTTAACTCTCTGCACTCCACTGACCGCAAAATATTCTGTTTATATATCCTTTTAACAAGCAAGTTGCCGCTACCAAATTTCTTTGTGACACTTTCATGCTAATCCCTGTTTTATAAGATTTTTTTCTGCGATTTGGTTTATGCGACTTTCTTCTTTGTGCGATTGGTTTTGTACTATTTGTATAGCTATCATCTATGGATGAGCAATATATTCATCTTGTCAAAACGTTTCCAAAAAGGAAGCTTCATGGACCCCACAGAGTATATATATTCCTGATCAGCATCAAATCCCGAATCGATTTAAGCATGTCCGTCTGTGCGTCTATGCAACATTGCAAACATTGTCAGTTCTTGGTTGGTATTGAAAAGGGGGCAAATCGGTCGAAGGACAGACCTACTGTACCATGTAAACTGAGAAAAGCATTGTTTATTGAAATGATTAAAAAATTAGTTTTTTTGCTTATTACTCATCAACTACAGCAGATAAATCCACAAATATTTGAACGTATATAGGATGATGCTGTAGCACATCCACAGAATGCACCAAAATGTAATTTTTTTTTCAGTATCTTTATAAGGAACAGAAGCAAGCTTCAAAAAGCATACAAAGAATATAAATCCTTGGCCGCCTACAAATTCTGGATGCACCTAAGCATGTCCGTCTGTCCATCTGTCTTAGTTCATCCATTTGGCCGTCTATCAAACTTTGTCGAAGAAATCGGCTACAAATTTGCAAAAGAGCTGGTCAAAGGGTACGGCTGCACAACCAAAACTGAGAACACATTTGCTTTGCTCATGAACTACACTCATAAAAGACACGGGGCGTAAATTACCACAAATTTGAGCTATAAGAATAGGCAAATTTATATTTCTCTTGTTTTCACAAGTAGGCCGAAAGCTCTAGTAGTAGCTTAGCAGAAATGAAATATGTAGAGAAAGCAAGAAAATTACTCTCCAGCAATAAATTTGCCGCGTTACGAGAACCAAGTAGCTTTTCTTCTTCATGTGAGTTCAAGCTAGTTAGAAGTCTAAACGATATTTTGCCAGCAAAAGCAGATATAGATCTGAAACATCGACAATAGTTCGGAAAAGCTTATCAGAATTATTTAAAAGCTCACAACAGTTGCGATCAACTTTGTTGATAGTCACACGCTAAAGAAAAATCTTAAGAAGGCCTAAGAGGGCTAAGACATTGAAGGCTTCAATTTCATATACCCACAGTGTGCAAGTGAGCAGACGAGCAGTTGAAAACGGCATGTAAAGAGACAACTCTTGATGAAAGACTCTTTAGAGCATGATAAGCATTCAAAATTCGCTGCACTTAACTTGTTCCGAAAAGCCATTGAATTTATTAAACGTTTTCAAATTGCATTATTTCGCTCTCTCTCTCTACTAATATTTATTAAATAATTATTTAATTGCATTATCCATTGAATTGTAATGCGTTTCTAATAAGTGTGAAAAATTCTTGCATAAGTAATAATTAAAGATAAATACGGAATTAGAAATGAAACATGACAACAATCGCATCGTAAGCAATTTAGTGTTAATTACTATAAATCAATAATTAAGTTGTACTTCAATCAACATCTGCATACTAATCACACTGCTTACAACTGCTTTCCCGATCGCTAATATCGCAAACACACTTAATAAAATATAATAAATATTTCCACATAAAGACACTCACTTATTTACTTAGGGGAGCGTACAATAAATCATAATAATTATTATTAAAAATAATAAAAACAATGATAATAACGATAGAAAACAGAAATAGTGCAGTAGTTGTAGCAGCAGCAAATGGAAGTGTGAAGTGTGAAGTGTGAAGTGTGAATAAGAACAATAATATAATAATAAAAAAGAATAAAAAAGCAATAATAAAAAAATGTTGACAATTAAAAATTTAAATTAGTTAAACTATTTTTAGAGTAGCTTTGTACACTGCCCACTAGGCGAATAGCTTTCAGTTTAATTTTCTCTTGTTTTTACTTTTTTTTACTTTTCAAAAAATATAATGTAAACACGCCTATTGTTTGCGGTCTAATTGCTGCAGTTTTTTTATATATGATTTCATATACTAACAAGAGATATATGTTTGTTTTCATTATTGAAAAAGAAAAAAATCCTAAATACGTCTAATCCAAGGTCAAGCAATATGGACCGATTACCTCGCAACGAAATTTGCCTTCAATTATCCAACTTATTCATAGACTGTGCGACAGGCATTGTCCGCTTATTGCAACCAATTGTTGCAATTCGCCATAGAGAGGCTAAGTCCTTAAGAAAGGTGTCTCATGGATAAGTTCGTGCTGCGTGTGCAAGCGTGTGCGTACAAGTGCCGCGTGCTTCTCGCTTCTTAAGGTAAAATGACCTATTGCTTACGAACCAACACAAACAAACAAATGACGCAGGGACGGACGAAGAGACAGATAAGAAAATTGATGGAAGGACAGAAGGAAGCCTTAGAGTAGAAGGACCGCCAATCATAGCTGAAATAAATTTATGATTCTAGGCTGATCGCACTCCATGAGACCCTTGCTGCTTCGTATGCCTCGGTGTATGCAAATAATGTAACGCATACCTCAAAAACTACGTAGGCTTACTGATAAAATAACAACTTTTAGGTAAAGCTCGACTTTGTTCATTAACATAATCTCCTCAAAAAACAATACATTTATACGAATGCAAGCGTCACATGTCATGTCCAAATATAAAGTTTTTATTATAAAGAACCATTCGAACAGAAGTCTAGACAAAAGATTTTATTGTAAGGAAGAATTGAACAACCGAGATATTTCTCTAATACTTTAGGGTATTTTCTAATTTGCTTTATGCTATTCCTAAACTAATATATATATATATATATTTTTATTTATTGCCTGACTGATATTGAGCTTCTAAATGAAATATAAATTAATTGTTATTCTACATATAGTGTTCGGAAAGATTCTATGGAAAATTATTAGCAATAAAATGTTTGTGCAAAATTCTATAAATATGAACAACAATTGCTTGTTGCTATTTTTATTCAAATCGAGGTCTAGAAAATGTATTGTTATTATTATTATTATTATTATTATTTTTTTTTTTGTCTTTTGTTTTTTTGTTTTACACATTATTATGCAATTGATTTTAATCAACAGCAACTAATCATTGCTTTTTATAAGGCAATCTAACCTAACTTAAAGACGACAAACTTGAAATTAATAAACAACATAATAATAAGAATAAATAAAAAAAAAAATAATTAAAATACATGTGTAATAAAATCGAAAAAGTTCTAGACGAAATAGGAAATTGATTTTGTTGTGCTGCGAACGAGTATGGAAATAATTTGGAGGCTGAGAATATTAAGAATGTACGGTAGTGTTAGAGGGGTA
Source organism: Glossina morsitans morsitans (assembly GCA_001077435.1). NCBI lineage: Eukaryota > Metazoa > Arthropoda > Insecta > Diptera > Glossinidae > Glossina > Glossina morsitans. The sequence continues at coordinate 5,044 of CCAG010004043.1, read as the reverse complement.
GGTAGAGGTTAGGTAGAGTCATATTTTTTGAAATCAATCAGAGCGCATGTGGTTATAGCAAACATTGAAAACTATAAAGTTTTTTAAATGGATTTGGTTATGTTTAAGAAAATAAATTGCTGTTTAAAACAAGGCAATTCTGATATCCATTCGGACCTATGACATACAACTTCGGCGCAATGAAATATTTCAGCGATACCACTCTAAAGTGCTGGAATGAATCATTGTTATTATATATTGAGATGGATATATCGTCGGATTATTATAAGGAGTAAACTGTATAACAAAGGTTTGTTCCCCGTGCAGACTGAGATTAGATGTACATTAAGCTCATTACTTTAGAATAGATTTAGATAGAATTAGTTTATGCAAACTAGCAAGGGTTCAGTTCGATCGATATCTAGCTTGATATTCTAAATGTGACATGTCATGTGACATAATTATTATTGTAGCGCATCGAGATACGTGTAAAGTATTCGGAAATACGTTGTTCGATCAATTTCAAGGTCAGCAATTTCGCTGAAATGGAAAGATCCCCCGCTCACTGTGGAAAGCATTCATTGACATGACGCAGTTAGGTGTAAGCAGCCCAATTAAACATAATTGGCCAACCATTTGACATTTTCTGCTAAAACTACGCACAGAACTCATTAACAAAAGAACCGAGAGATACCATGTGCCACATTTGTAAAGTTTTCCAAAAGGATTTTAATATATCGTTGGTGGTTTCAGCTGACAGATAGACAAAAAGATAATTCGATTTAACACCCAACGTCTCAATGAACTCATCATACGTATTAGAGCGCACTCAGGTTGAATGAAGGTTTGATGTCAGACGCTCTGGTGCAAATATTTTTATTATTAGGTAGAGGTGTTCGTGCAGTCTAGAAAGTTAAGAAAATTACTTGATCCATTTCTCTCCGCGTCATGCTTGCTTGAACGACTTCTAAGACTATCGATGTTTGTCCGACCTTTTCCTTTACTGATCGCTCAAATATTATTGCACTAAAGCAGATTATTGCTTAATACTTACTTACTGATCGTAAATATTTTAAGTATTTCTCGCAATTGATTGATATGTTAGTTGCGAATGGTCAAGCGATTATTATAAATATTTGAAATAACTGATTAATTTAGAGACATCGTAAAATTTAATGGCGTATGGAATTTATATTTAGATCTTAATTGACTTTTTCAAAACCTATTTAAAGTATTCGTTAAACTGTTGGTTAAGTGACGAATCAACTGGAAATCGCTTTACTTGGCACGTTAATTAATTGATTAAAGATTTATAAAATAATAAATAAATGAAATTATTAAATGAATTATTTTTTTAATGAAATGTTTAGTAAATTTCTTCATTTTATTATTTGGATTTTGTTCGAGAAACTCAAAAACCTCGAGAAATTTGTAAACTTTTAAAATCGATATATCTGGAGACCATATATACGACCACATTTTTCAAAATTAATTCCTGGATGCGGGATCGTGAGCAGAGTTAAAAAAACTTCCTCTGTTTCCGATAATCGCATTATAAATTTAGCAAAGAGAGATCCCTTCAAGTCGTCTAAAGCAATTTCCAATGAAATTGGGAATGTAGTATCACACCGAAATGTTCGTCGACGTTTATTAGGTGGCAATCTGCCAAGAACAATAGCTCGAAAAATTCCCTTGCTCAGAACAGTTAACTTAACTTGGAGAATTAACTTCAGCTTCAGCTTATAATATTGACTTTTGATTGTTTGAATTTATTTCTCAAAATGGTTACTTGGTAAGTGCACACAATTGGGTTATTTTTAAACTTTAAACCGAAAGTTAAACACAAGAAAATAAGACGGACAGATGGACCAACTAACTTAGATCGATTAAATGAAATGATTCTCAATATAATAGTAATTGAAATACTTCTGAGTGTGACGCACATCCTCACAAACTTAATATGTCCCAGCACTACTAGTAGTATAGGCTATAATTAGCGGTCGTTAAAGTATTCCTAGATTAATAGCTACTTTAGAGACCACGAGTATTGTTCGCAATCGGAAATATTAAAAATCTTTTCTATAGTGTACTGTTGCCCGCAACTCGATTATTGAGTTCCTCAGAACACGATTCTTATATCTAACATTAACTGAATGTCAACTTGATTCTATAGGTAAGAGGGTGGGCTGTTGTTAACTTTGTATTCAGGACTTATACAAATAAGAGCTTCTTACATATCACATGGAACTCTGCAATTTCTCATTTAAGAAGAAGAATAACAATCGTAGAGTGGTGTTGGAGGACAGTAGTTTTGTGTGGATCTTCTTAAGTCTTGGTTCGCTTCGTTTAACGTTTGCGTTTAGTTAGCTGGCGATGGCATTGGCGTAGATGGAATTTCTTGACATCAGATTGGTTTACATGGTACTTCTTAGAATCGTTCAAATTGAGTCGCTTCGATCCCACGTCTTCGGGCAGCATCATCCAGAATTGATACAACATCATTCTGCTGCATCACATTTGTTCTCATCGTAATTGATTTATATGGCGTTTGAACGTCTGTCCGCTATCTAATTGAACGGTATAGCGTAACTGATGTGGATATCTAATCATGGTATCAGTTTTCCGGGTTGGGTTACCAAATTGAGGAATTTTTGGTTTAATTGGGGGATTGCTTCTTAAAGCATGGTATAAGAGCCTGTAGCTTAATTCTTAATTTATGACCTACATAATCATTGCCTGGAGTTATTGATTCTACAACGCGCATCGATATTAATTTTCCTTTCAGAAAAGACAAAGCGCGTTCATATGTTTGAAAATAAGGCAGATGGCATTGGAGAGTTTTTTCCCCGAAGCGATAACTAACTGTTAGTTACAGTTCGCAGAGGAGTCATGAGGAAGTTAAGCGGGATTTGTGATTGTTTGAAAATTATTGAATATCCATAGGCGGTTATATTTTGCATAAAAATAAGATCGTTATGCTTAAGTCTGCTTGTGTGCGTATTCACCATGCATACCATTCTCTAAAGCTTGTCTAGACCTCGTCAAAAAAGACATAAAAACAAAATTTGGTTATTAGCTAAAGTGCTGGAACAAAAGGGATTACTTTGAACATAAGAAGCATTAATGAATATAATTACATGAATGTATGTAAACTTTTGAAAAGAAACTGAAATTTTACATAGAATTCCTTCAAATTCCTTATATTAAGGGAAGCTCTACTTAGGCAGCAAGCGGATTGTTACCTTACTAAGCGGTAATTAAATTTAAAAAAAAAGCGAAATATTTTGTAGTAATTCTTTCAAAATTTATCTTTCCAAATACGTATATATATATATATATATATATATGAATAAATGTCTATGTGTCTATGCATATATTATAGTTAAGTTCGAAAAATTGAAAATATTAATAAAATCAATGATGTATGCATATGTGTAAATATTTTTGTCTTATGTTGTAGCGAGTTAAGTCAGCTGCTGCTGCTGCTGATGCTGATGCTGATGCTGAAGCTGATGCTGCTGCTGCTGCTGCTGCTGCTGGTGGTTGTCATAATGCCTCTAGCAATGTTAGGCAAATGAGCTTAACAGTCGCCCAGCCGGTCGGTCATCCAGCTAGCTACGACTACAATAACACCAACAACAACAACAACAACAACAACAAAAAGATCAACAAAGAGAAGCAATAGTAACAACAACTACAACAACAACAACACAAACAACGACGACAACAACAGTAACAGATAAAATACATGAACATGAAGCTGAACAAGCGAAACAAACAATTTTTTGTAGTCAGTCGTAATCAACAACGTGTGAGACGCGCTCGAAAAAATTTTCAAACCCACTTCAATACGTTTTAAAACTGCAAATATATATAAATATATATATACATATATATATATATATATATATATATATACATATGTATAAAAAAAATCTTTCCACAAATTTGAATGCTTGGTAAATGGAACTCGGGGGAAACAGCGTAATATAAGAAGTTCGCTGTTGTTGTTGTTGTCTTTTTTTTTTTTTTTTGTATTTCGAAAATTTAATTTTCAATGAAAAAAAGGAGTTTCTTTTCTTAGGTTAAATAAAAATCACAAAAAATCGTGTTAAATAAATGGTAAACAAGTGCATCGTGTAAAAGTAAAATTCATGAAAAACATGAACGCGTTTAAATAGAAATTATTTACAAGAAAAATTATGTTCAACAACAGGTGTGCAAATAAAAAATGGAAATTTTACTTAGTAATAATAAAAAAAATATTTATTTCCTCAAGGAATTTTTTTCTTTTTTTTTTTGTTTTTGTCCACAAAGCTATGAAGCCGAACATTAAAAACGGGAGAAAAAAGTGGTTTCGCTACAACAAATAATTAAAACAAAAAAAAAAAAAAAAAACAAAACAAAAATGAATATTTATTAAATACCAAAACCAGAATTAATTTAATATATGATTCAATTTATTAAAAGAAAAATCAAAAAAAAAAGAAAAAAAAAGAAGGCAAAGCTGAACGAAAATATCTTGAAATTGTAGAGCATGCGTGTATACATTACCAATTTGTTAAGCCTATGAGTTTTTGCTTTTGTTTTTTGTGTTTTTGTAGTTTTCTGGTTCAAAAGAATGAAAGAAAATCGTTAGAGTTAAGTGTTGATTGGCTTCTTTCCTCGACTTTGCTCGTTCTAGTTTAATGTACGCGTTCGCCTTAGATATCGCGTTATGAACTTGACAAACATAGGCATACACATATATACGTATGCTCACGGGGGCGCGCGCGCGTGCGTTCGCTCAAAATATATACACACCTACACAAAAGCGCAGGAAATGTTCGTAATATGACGGAAATTATTTGCTGGGCATACGAGCAGTGAAGGCAGGAAACAGAAGTTCAAAGTTCACAGAGAGAGAGAGAGTGAGAGAGAGGGGTAGCGAGGACAAGAAAAGTAAATAGCGGATAGGAGGAGAAGTAGGAGGCCAAAGAATTAAAAACCTTTTAGTCCTTTTATTATACGGTTCCGATACACGGTATCATTGTTTTTACTTAATAAAATGTATTTTTTTTTTTTT
>CCAG010004041.1:0-46574 GCA_001077435.1 Glossina morsitans morsitans | reverse complement strand
CTCAAGGAATTTTTTTCTTTTTTTTTTGTTTTTGTCCACAAAGCTATGAAGCCGAACATTAAAAACGGGAGAAAAAAGTGGTTTCGCTACAACAAATAATTAAAACAAAAAAAAAAAAACAAAACAAAACAAAACAAAAATGAATATTTATTAAATACCAAAACCAGAATTAATTTAATACATGATTCAATTTATTAAAAGAAAAATCAAAAAAAAAGAAGGCAAAGCTGAACGAAAATATCTTGAAATTGTAGAGCATGCGTGTATACATTACCAATTTGTTAAGCCTATGAGTTTTTGCTTTTGTTTTTTGTGTTTTTGTAGTTTTCTGGTTCAAAAGAATGAAAGAAAATCGTTAGAGTTAAGTGTTGATTGGCTTCTTTCCTCGACTTTGCTCGTTCTAGTTTAATGTACGCGTTCGCCTTAGATATCGCGTTATGAACTTGACAAACATAGGCATACATATATACGTATGCTCACGGGGGCGCGCGCGCGTGCATTCGCTCAAAATATATACACACCTACACAAAAGCGCAGGAAATGTTCGTAATATGACGGAAATTATTTGCTGGGCATACGAGCAGTGAAGGCAGGAAACAGAAGTTCAAAGTTCAGAGAGAGAGAGAGAGAGAGAGAGAGAGAGAGAGAAAGAGAGAGAGAGAGAGGGCTAGTGAGGACAAGAAAAGTAAATAGCGGATGGGAGGAGAAGTAGGGGGCCAAAGAATTAAAAACCTTTTAGTCCTTTTATTATACGGTTGCGATACACGGTATCATTGTTTTTACTTAATAAAATGTATTTTTTTTTTTTTTTTTGTTTATTTTTCTCTCATGATTTATTAGAAAACATTCCTAAGAACGAGTTCTTGCTTAATACTCGCTTTACAATTTTATTAAGAGACGGATCGCTAGTGATGGGAGCGAAAGAAGTAGCAAATCTAAATACACGCGAAATATTCTAATTGAGAATGTGTGTAGTACAAGAGACGACAATATGTTTGTACGTAAAAGCAAGTGCAAACTGCATATATAAATCAACACCAGCAACTGCAACAACAATAATAATAATAATAACAACAACAACAACAACAACAACAACAACAAGAATAGATAGAAATAGCAGCAACAAGTGTAAAATTTTTAATTACACTTATGCTAAGCTATCGTTCAAGGTATGTGTGCGTGAAATAAGAGAATGAGAGAGAGAGCGATAGTGTGAGAGAGGGAGATCGGGAGCGGGAGCGGGAGGCCAAAAGATAAGGAGATAGAAATAGTAATAAAAAAATCATAATCATAACCCCGCAAGAAGTACATCAGCGTCGTTGATATATTTTTGAGAAATTACTCAAGACAATGTTCCTCGATTTTTCTAGAGCACTGACGATTATTACCAAAATGAATTAAAGTAGAATTTAAATAAGAAGTTTATTTCTGCATAATCAATTTTCGAGCTTGAGTAGCGTGAGTAGATTTCAGCAATCACTAATTAACAGAAGAAGAAGTTATAAGGAAAGCGCGTGAAGACGAGACGTCTTTAAATCCCAAATACAATTTGTTGGCGATAAGACGCAATGAAAATAAAGCGGTTGTAAAAATAAATAAAACTCGACTTCACGTAGAAGAAATATTTTTGATTTAATTAAAAAACAATGTAGATTACATAATAAACGAACCGGTTAACCGGTTTCGAAAATCCTCACATACACACTGAAGCAATATGCGATTTATATCGATTTATATAACGTTCTTTTTCACGCCAACAAGACCTTAAAAATAAACCGGACAAAATTGGATTGCAAATGTTGATGGCTTCTTAGGAATAGATTAACGATTAATTTTGAAGAATCGTCTTATAGTAAGAACACTTACTCTAAAATTTGACCATAGACTTGAAGGTACGATGACTAAATCTAATTTTATATATTGTTGGGCACAAGAGACGAACGAATATGTTTCTTTTTTCCGACCAATCACCCAGGATATGTCCCAATGTAACACAATGATTGGCAAAAAGTAAGGGGGAAATAGATAAGGGCTGATCAATGTCTAATGGGCGTACGCCTCCTGTCTCAGGTAGCCATCATGCCTTTATCGACTACACAGTCGTAATCACTATATATTTGACTATTGCGCCATTTTGACCCTTAATCCTCCGTCATTTTTTTGGTAAAACCACCGCCACACTATTGTTGCAGAATCGTGGGATCGGTGGATCGAGGGATTGTGGGATTGTTTTTTTTTCAATTTCAATTTATTTTCTCAACTCAACTACAAATCATTTAAAAGCTTTATCCGCGTGACTGGGCGCATATGCAAAGGGTCTCAAGTGCGGGAGAGTTTTCAATAAAGCCGATAGCCTTAAAGTTTAGTCTTCAACTTTATTTCTCTGGCTAAACTAACAATAATAACAACAATAATGTAATACCTTTAACTTGACATTATTTCGTAGGATTAAATGAAGAGAAGGAAGTTAGCCTAAAATTTATATTTAAATGAACTGACAAAAGTAGATTGCACACTGAAAGGGAAGACAAAAGACATGTTCGTGTGCGCCACGGAATGCTATCACAGTCGATTTGTATCAACATGTCACGACATGTCGAACATGCCAAAGCTTGGCATACCATTGTAAAAGCACCTTTAGTTAGTTAGTGGAAATGCGCGGGTTTACTAGTTATTTGTTATTGTTTTGTGCAGTACTTGGTCATTGTCCAAGTACTACAAATAGTCGCTTTAATGGAATGTATTGAGATTAGATTATAAACTTCGTTAAAATTTTTATAAACAACAGTAAGTTGATTAAATAATTGACAATTAAATCTGGATTAGCTAAGTATTCTAAACCGATAAAGTTGGCGGCCGATTTTGCCGACCGAGTTTACTAAAAAAAACACCTCCCATTAACCATACTACATAGACCGTCTGTGATAGGATGCGGCACACAGATGGCAGATGGGAGATCATTAATATATATTACATATAGAATCGGTCCTAAGAGGCTGCCATGAGGAGCACTAGACATAATAAGACTAACATATCTGTTCTGGAGATATGAACCAATCCATTTTACTGGTTATTACGATATGTCGGACGAGTACAATTTATAGATTAATAATCTATGTTTAATCTTGTCGAAAGTCTTATTAAGATCAGCGCAAATGTCATCCATCTGAGAGCCATAGTGGAACCAACAACACGCGGAATGGTAAATAGAGATGCGGAGTCAAGGTTTGATTAGAGGGGAAAGATCGCTATACCATGCAAATTATTATTCTGGATAAATTTTTATTGCACCTTCTTAGCAGGTCAGGAAGGTCCAAAAAACCTAGAGACCTAAAGACCTATATGGTCTGATGATGAAATTTATTTCTAATTCAAAGTATTATTGCGGACTAATCTTCATCATAAAAGTATTGAACATGGGTAAATAATTTCGGGCTGTAGAGTATGCCAAGCTAATGTATTTGGATATAACAACTCATGGAAGGAAAAAGTCCTTGTTAGATTCAGAATACGATTGAATATCAATATCCTTTGCATATACAGAGTATTACCCTACATACGTTATTGCCGCAACATAAAGATATTAAACTAAAGCCAGGTGCGGATTATTCCTAATTCACCCGAATGCTGCGCATCTGCACACATACAAGTTATTGCCAACTGACTGTGGTCATTGAACGCCTAAGTGCGCCTAATAACCTTTTTTGGCTCGAAGCACCATACTGTGTCTGGCGTTATGAAGCGTTCGGCAAACACCTGGTGTCTCAGACTGCAATTGGCTTCGCATTCACATAGAATATGACGGGACATTTTAGTCGCCGCTTCGCTTTGCTTCGTGGTACGCTACAGAAAGGTTCCGGACCTGTCATGACCCCACATTGTCACCTATTCGTTAAACAGTCAACTCTTTCCTTCTCTTCAGTACCCAAATGGATTATCTTAGGTACTCGCCATCTTGCCTGTCAAGATGATAGAAACAATACTTTACTAAATCTGATTATAGTCAAGCCGATGATTTTAACTCTAATGACGAATCATACCACGATGTGACCCCCAATCACTTGTGGAAGTTAAAGTTCTGTTTATAGTTTAAATTCATTTACACCTTCACCTAATACATATATACACCAATTTGAAACGTGACTCATAGGCACGCCGCGGTCCGTTAAGGGCTAAAAACACTTTGTTCGCGGCTATAAAGAGTCACGATTAATAATTTTTATGCTACGTTCTCTCGTGGCATGTACAAAGTAAATGTCTTGTTACACCAAAATAAGGATGAAATTCCGGGTCGATTAATCACATCAATCGCAACCCGTTTATTCGTCCATTAGTCGTTCGTTCTCCAAACTCTCTATCAAAAAAATTGAAATAGATAATTGACTCATACACGCACTCACACACACACATCTTCGAATGAACTTCGAAGCATACATTGAAACAAAAGCTACGCAAGCCCACCAAAGAAAAATTCGCAAGCCCACCATGAACCATGGTGCCGTGCTAATAATAATAGATATTCATGATACGCTCTTAAGCTTTTAAGCTTCTGCTTGTAGTGCTACAGTATTTGGTTATATTTTGGCAAAAAAAAAAAAAATTTATAAGAAATTCTATTGTGTAAAAAATAATTAAGTATGTATGTATGTATCTTGATATACTCACATACTTATGTTTCTTAATATATTCAAATTTATTTATTACACAGTATAGAAAATATTGAGCCCTATCAGCGTTTTTATATAGGAACGAATAGAATGAATGAATAGAATGATTGGAGGGAATATGCAAGTTTTGATTTTCGCCAAGCGTCGATATTCTTTAGATTATATAAAACAACTGGGCATTTACATATGTATATATATATATATGTTAAATTTAGAATGAAATTTACCTAATCAGGGTTACGTTGACTACATTTTTGTGGCTGTACTGTGAGTTTGCTCAATATGTACCCAAGTACTGATGTACATATGTTTTTAAATTAATGTATCTATGATTGTGTCTGCATTTCGTATAATTTTATTAGTTACAGTTAATAAATTAATACAAGCTTGATCGTTTTGATAGTTAATGAATAGAGAAAGAATTGAAAACCTAACCAGTTAAGAGAGAGAGAGAGAGAGAGAGAGAGAGAGAGAAGCATAAACAAATGCTTTAGTAATAATGCAAGACGAACATACATACCACTAAGCATAATACAAGTTATGCAGTTTACAAATCGTACATACATACATTCGCATGTACGTAAAAACATGAGTGCAATAGTTTTTTATTTGTTGCAGCCGATTATGGTTAAACGACAAGTTAACTTTTGCTTAATATGTTTGTAAAATGTTTTCTTTAGTGGTAATAAAGACTTGTTGTTCCTAAAAATAGAGATAAAAGTGACAAAACAGTGAAGCCTTGATTTATGAATTTATTTCTATCGTCTTTTCAATACACGACCCGAAACTCACTTCCCGATTAAAGGGAACGGAAATTCTCCCCTCAAGTGATTCACACATGAAGAAAAAGATATAAAGTTGAAGTTGTTAAAGGTGAGAAGTGGACTAGGAGGGACTTCCATTCTTTTTCCATACAGATATTGAGGTGCTGTGGCCGCAAATCTTTAAGAGTTTTTCCATCTTCAGCTTAGTGGCTTCATCTTTTTTCTTGCACTTTAAGGATGTTCTCAGAAAGACTCGTGGAGAGAGAAATAGATAGGGAGTCGTCGTAGCTTAGACAAATGGGTGTGTGCTCTATCGGTATGTGTTATGTTTTTATCGACTATGCTGTCGTTAGATCCGTGACGAAGTATGATTAAACTTCGACTTGCGAACATGGGCTTGTATAAGTCGTGACCATTCCCGTCTACTTGACTATGCGACAGCAAAGCTGCAATTTTATTTGCTTTCAGCCCCTTTTCTCAATCTTTTTCGCTTTCTTTTGTTCTTTTCTTCTTCACTCTCTCTTTCTTTTCTTCTTCTTCTTCTGAGTAGCAACTCAATAAGTTTGCCCTTGCTCCTTACACATTGTCAATTTTTAATCGCTTTCCTTTCAGACCAAGGTTCCTTGTGGATAGATTATTAAAATGGGAGGGTGGAGCCGTTAGCATTGTAAGCCCTGCAAAGAAATGAAAATCATTCGAACTCTTTTCAAAACACTTTTCAGCGCAGTGACTCATTTGTTGTTTACTTATTGAATTTTAGAAGAAGAAGAATGAGAATTGTGTTGCTGTCATTTTCGAAGTATTAGTTATATTCAGATCTTTTTATTGTTGTACTTGCTAGAAAATAGAAACTGAGACAATATTCGTTATGTGGAAATTTTTTCTTCGCATACCGTTTTGTCTCGAAGCATAATTGTTGACAATATCCATTCATTGAAGCCTCTACTTCACTTTACTGGCTCATTAATGTCGATGTCTGCAAGCGTTTGATAAGCAAGAGCATAGTTTCTTTTATTATTTATTTATCTTTTATTATTTGAAATTTTTAACCTTGTTAAAAAGTTGACTCGATGTGTGATATATAATTGATGATGTGTTAATATATTCGCACTTTCAGTATCATAAATTGTGTTTTTAATTACTTGATAATTCAAATACTATGCGGATGATGATGATGATCATGATGATGATGATGATGATGACGACGATGATGATGATGATGATGATGATGATGTTGATGATAATGTAAAGTAAATAAATGCGAAAAAGTGTTTTTTTCTTTTTTTTTTTTTTAATTTTTTTTATTCCGCTTATAAAACTGAGAAAACAACAATAAAAACAAAGAAAAGAGAACAAAAGATTAAAACCACAACTACTTGTAAGAAATAAGCAAGCATCGCATCGCGTATATATATATATATATATATATTTATAAGTATATGCATAGTATTGTGTATTATGTAGATGAGTAGTGAGTAGACGCCAGCCAGCCTCGGTTACAGAGCCACCCCCGGCCTTGCGAACTCATTATCTTTTTCTTTATTGTTTTTATTGTTTTTTACTCAGTTCACATTGTTATTGCAGTTGAATTGAAACTAAGCCATTTGATCTGGAAATTTTGTAACGCGATTAAAACACCAAAACATTGCTAGTTGAGATATTGTATTGTTTGGCTGTTGTTGTTGCTGCTGCTGCTGCTGCTGCTGCTGTGTTTATAGTTAAATAATAATAATAAAAAAAAAAAGCTTTGCAAAAAAAAAAAAGAAAAACAAGCTACAAATTGGAACAACATAACATAGTGTCAATATCAATGTTTCGTATTAAAAAATGATTTCTCATGAAATTTATGAAAAATAATTTTTGAAAAGCTTGCCATTAGCATCTAGCAAAGTGCTTAGTGTGTTAACAACACATCTAAGTCGCGGTATTGCAAATTTAACATAAAGTTATTCTATTAAGCCGCTTGTTAAGCGTTAAATTTGTTAATGCTATCGTCGCTGCTCTCTATTAGCCCGTCTTCGTCTACGTATAACTATAGTGATTAATCTTAAAAATATTATATTAAAGCGAAGCACGAATTGAATGAATAAACGTGAATACATAAACTTTGACCTCTTGGGTGCTAAATACATCTCAGATCACATATACACATATACACATATACAAATATATATATGTATATATACAAATTGTTCTTGCTGCTAGTTTTCTCTCCCTCTTCTACTAATCAAGTCATTGATATATGCATTGACTTCTGTCGCCATATCTGTCTTTAATTTAGTTTTCTTTACTTGCATTTGCATTTGTGTCTATGTGCGCGTGTGTATATACTTATTGATCTCGATCACTTACTCAAAGCGTGTTCTAAAGTTTTTCCATTACATTATTGTCGTGAAAATCAAGTGAAATAATTCTCAATACAATTTTTTGTTGTTGTTTTTTTCTTATAACTCAGTCATATTAACGATTGTTTGTTTGTTGTTGTGTTGTTTTTGTTTTATTTTTATTTAATGAAAATTTTAGCATATAATTAGAGCAGAAAACTAGTGGAATCATTTCGCATTTTTAAAAGAATTTCTAAAATCTGCAAAAATTTTATCGCTTCTTTTTCACTCTCAAGAGTGGAAAGAAAAAAAAAAAGTTTAAAAAGAAAAAAATAACAAAATAAAAAACAAAATTCCTAAGAATGCTAATAAAATTTTTTTTTTTTCATAAATGCGTGAAATAAAAAGAGAATTTCTTCTTGATATAATAAAAAATTTGTGATAATGGATGCAATTTTTATTACCAGCTACGATTGGAAATTGTTGCAATTGCAGCCAAAAGATTTGTGGATTCTAACGTTTATTTGAATAAGGTAAGTAAAATCACTATGGTGGGTCATAGCTCGCCATTAAGTGCCCTACACCAGCCTACAGGCGTTATTCTGAAAAGTCGTTGTACGGGAAGTGGTTGAAAAGATGGTCCGATCCGTACTATTTTCAGTAGTGCTCATCCTTGGACTAAAAGACGTCAGTGTAGGGAATTTCATCAAAATATTCCAGATATTACGGACTGAAGATTGCACGCAAGAAAACAAGACGGATAGACCGACAGAAAAGCTAAAAACTATTCTGAAGAGGCGTTCCTTTATCTACCTATGCACAAAACTTATTATACCTCTGTTGCCAAGTGGTGTAGGGTATGAAAAAAATGCTTCTTTATAGGTCTCACAGTCCGGCCATGTTTCTTTTTTTTTAATAATCGATTAAACGAATAATAGGATTTTTTGAAAATTGATAGTAAATTTTATATTTTACATTTACAACGGAAATTGTAAAGCGGAATGAGAAGAAGTCGAAGAGAAGAGAACGAAATTACCCTATGAAACCGGTTTTCCATATACATATATATCTGCATTTAAATGTCGTAAGAGAAGGCTAGAACAAATCTTTATTTGCTCTCAATACTCTTCTCTACAAGTACATATCGAAAGTAAATTGTGTGACCAGGCTGCAAATGTAACATACTTTACAGGCGTAAGAGTCTCATGACAACGTTGCTGAAACAAAACTATCCTAGTATGTGAGAGCTGCTGCTCACGTACGTTCGTCACGTTATGATGTATTCTTAATATTACGCATCTACACGACGCAACTAACATAACATGACCGAAGAATAGGCATTTTAACGTAAATAATGAAAAGATTTTTGCTCGCTCCTAATTCCGGGCGCCTATTACGTTCACGAAAAGTTTGAACGTATGCTGGAACAAGAAGTGAAGGAGCAGATCATATTTAACATTTTCGACGAAGCTTGCAAGCCGCAATTCAAAATTTCAAAACATCACTAAATGCTATTCAAATGCAATTCCTTGTGACTGACTGTCTTCAATAGTGGCTAATTTATGACTAGTTTTGAGAGAACATAACATACATTTGTTCACTTTTTATGACGGACGCGAAAAACGTACGTGAAGGCATGCTATATATCCTGGTAGAGCAATATGCCTACACATGTATTCGTCTGATCTCTGATATACCTGAAGCAAAATATTCATACATACATACATTGTAGCATACTTTGTTAAACAAACAGCAGTGAGGTGCACTGTTGCATAATATTAACGTTCAGAACTCTTCTGCAGAGTGATTTTGATAGATATCTAGGTGGATGGTCAGAGAGACAGACGATTAGTCAAGCAGGAGGTGGTTTATGGTTTTCGTTACCAAGTAAGCTTACGCGATGAAACACAAGAAGGCATAATCGTTTTTTGGTACAAATACGAAAATTTACGTTCAATATCGAGCAAACTTCATGCGTTATCAACTTGCTACTCGTTAAAATTTGTTCAATAACGAGAATCATGAAGACAAAGTGGAAAATTACGTTCGAGCTTGCTCGATAACAAGAACCGTAAACCGATCATCCCAGATTCGAAGACATCTACACTCTCTGTTCGTAGCATAGATCAAGTACAGACCAAGTTTACCTCTTCAAGTAGTCATTGCTTTTCTTATTTTTTACTGGACGTTCAGAGTGAGTATTCACTCGTAGTTTTAAAACAAAGTTTCAAGATTGGCTTGAGATCTTTTTGACTAATTCGTCCAGAGTTTCAACTTAATCTATAGAGAATGAAAACTGCGCGAGGGATGCAAGCTCATGCTCGAATCCAATGAGTCCTAGGGCGTATAATTGTGGGGCGCAGCTACTGACTCTAATATTGAAATACTCCAATATATGGCTCTTCGTTCTATTGTTAATGCTTCGTTGACTGTTTGCAATAAAACTATTCACGCTGAGCTGGATATTCCACATGTTAAAAGTCGAACTTAACGCCTTACTGCAAAATATCATTTTAGTCTGAGTAATCACTTGAATCCCTTGGATGAATCCAATGAGTTAAGAGGATTGTAAAGGCATCACAAGCTGCGCCTTCTATTTGACAATTTGCTTGTTTTTGTTCTTCAAATTATTTTAATGAGAGAATCTTCTAAGTTCGCATAGATTCTTTTTATTTATTTAAATATCATGTCTATGTTCTTATATTGCTCCTATTGGGTCACAATAATCTCTGTAACTTTTCTCGACTTGCCATAGCTTTTACGGTATCATCTATTTAGATAGATTTGCTTTAAGTTTTCATCGAAGCTTTGATCAAAATTTCATTTTAAATTTTAATCTCAATTGTCGATGTTTTCCGAGATTGTTTTAGTTTCTTCTGCACTGTGGACGAGTATGTGAGCGAATCAGGTCCATTTCTTAATCTCACCAAGGAATGTTTGTGCCAAGTTTCAACTTTTTACCCTCATTTTTGACTGGCTGTAACGATTCGCAAAATTTATTCGTCAAATTGGCGGTTTTTCCTCAGTCCGTCAGTGTTAATGAACTTGTGCTATCATTGTGTATTTTCATTTTCTTTAAACTTCAAACTACGATAAATTATATAATTTTATTAGGGGGTAATAACAGTCGTGCCTTTAGAACACAGTCGGAGATAGTTTGCTGACATCATGTTTAATATTTGTATCCTGGAAGGAATGTAGTCGTCATAAGGCTTGGTTTCGGAAAAGCGAAAATCTTTGCGAGTGCGATCGAAAGTAGTTCCAAACTGAAGTCGAAGGCAGTTGAAAAATATTTAAGAAGAATTTTTCGTTTCGTCTGAGTCTTGACATTAAAAAGCAAAGCAATTTCCTTCAAACACATAAAGCAGCCTAAGTGTGGGAATCGTTCAAGCGTTATTATGTAGATTGTAAGACTCTTAACTAAAATGTTTGTGTTGCACGATGAAAGTTCTCCTAAAATCGTAGGAGTGTACGTCTAGACGGGTGTTCGATGAAATCTTTGAAGTGATCAGTGAAAGTCATTTATTTAAAGTATTTGCTTGCAAAAGCTGATTATGCGTATATGTTATGACTCTTTATTATTACTTTTAATCGACTCAATCTTAGAGGATAACCGATGTCCATGTCTTGGAAGCAAAAGCTCCCATAATCTCAATGAAGTGCTGTGTCATCTTAATAGTTTAGAAATGGACATAACTCATCATCCTACTGTTCGACATAACCACGTGTATTTCATGTTCGCATTAGCATTTTTTATACGATTTCCGGATAAGATATTTTAATTGATAAATGTAATAACCGCTGTGGGAAAACAAGATCGCCGTAATTATCTCATTAAAGTTTTTTACACCTTGTTTTCAATTTGTTCGGTCATGTTATTAAAATAAGTTAACAACAACAATAAAAACTAATCAATCCAACAACAACAAAATCATATCACAGAAAGTATTGAATGCAGAATTTCCCAATGGCAATGGGTTCTGAGACTATTGGTAAAGTTTAATAACGTTCGACTTGTTGTTGATATGAAACCGGAATTCACTTATAGATGGACCTAGCCACCTGAATGTAGTTACTGCCAAGCCGCGTCATAGACCCGATTTTCTTGTTGATATCTCACGAAGGTTTTGCAACTTAGAACAGTTTCATATAAAAGTATCGTTTCTAATAGCGTTGAACCTGTCGAATTTCATGCCTAAAAAACAGCGTTTGCTGATAGCATTATTTTTCGGTTACTCGGGACAAAAATGAATTTACTTTGAGAATTTCAGGCTCATAAATTCAGGGGTAGATCCAGGTGTACCATCTTTATCTGTTGTAGGACAGGACCGAATGTGCATGCCAGACACGACACTGTGTCTTTGATAGGACCAGGGGGATGTTGTCTGTTAAAGTCTTAATCGATTTGAACGGTTTGCTGTCTAACAAAAGGGACCGAATATTAAAACAAAAGCAACACAAGACCAATTTTATACATACAGTCCGCCCGTCCATCAATCCACACTGGCATAAACCGACTCGCAACACGTTAGAAGCAGTTAACTGGGAAACTGGGTTGGCCCACACCTCTCGACTTCCTTGCACTTACCACTTATTTGCATCAATGGACCACGCTCTGGTCAAGAATCGTGTTGATTCTTGCGCAGATGGGAAAAAGTGATTCGCGGCAAAATTTATTGTCAGTGATGAGCAATTCCTCTACCATGTTATCATACCTGGTAATTAAATAATATTCACCTGCCAGTGGCTATGATAAGGGATTCGAGCGTAAAAGCCTCAATCTATCCGGTTTAAAGGTCACACAGGGAATGCAAATGTTTGTATTATTAGTTTTCAAGCAAAAGACGCTTTTCTTACGTAGTTAAAGTAAGTTTTGCTGCACGCATGAAAATATACAGGGATTTGTAGCAAAAGCTGTGGAAAAGCAATTCTAATCAATTGGTTACCTAATCAATTATGGTAAACGGTAAAGTCAGTGCAGCTTCTGTTTACTGCAATTGCAATAACAAAATATCGGTCTTTTGTTCTAATTATCCATTTTTTTTTTTTTTTTTTTTTGCTGTTCTCTTAATCCATGCTACAGATTGACAGTTAAATAAATTGTTTTATTTTCTGAATTAATAATTAATAAGACTGGTTTCAATCCTATGCGTATGTATGTATGTAAATTGGAATTGAAAATCAAGAATGCATGCATGATACTTACTACGTATGTTAATTGAATTCAATAAAAAGACAATTTCGAAAGCAATTAACTATAATTGAAATTTAGTTACCTGACAGTGTTAGTGTTAGCAGCGTAAAGTATATGAAAGAATAATAAATAAATGTATAAAATGAGAAAATCAAACCGATATGTTATGCGATTTATTTTACGTAGATCTTTAGATTTATGACTTTGTCGCGCTTTAGGCGCTTGCTGGGGAAAATCAATTAAAAATTTTATAAACACAACTTTTCTATCTACGGTTTGTTTTACTAAAAAAGGATCATAAAAATTGACTAAAGCAATTAGTAGAACACCAACGTGCATATGTATATAATATGTGCATGCACAGGCACAGGCAAATTGCTTATAAAACTGTAAATTGAATTTAATTAAATAGCGATGACATTTGTGCGCAATAACTGTGAATTTTCTTCAATATGCGACAACCAATTGTGCGCTAATAATAATAATAATAAAAAGCAAAAAAGCAAAAAAGCAAAAAAAAAAAATTCTACATTCAACTGACAATTCTATGGTAATTCAATGTGGCCGCCGGCTATAGAATTCGTTGTCTTTCACATATGTATTGTCACGTTACTAGTTTTTCGTAATAACTGAAAATTGCCATATAAATCGTAATTTTATTGCTCGGTAATTATTTTATTAATTTTTTTATTTTTATTTTTTTTTTATATATATTTTGCATACCTTTTCTCTCTCTTAATTTACATGTTTTTGTAATAAAATGCTTTTTTATTATTATTTTTATACATTTATAATTTCTGTTCTTTGTTTTCTCATTTCAGTGCAATAAATTGTTAAAATCAAGTGCTGCCAGATTGTTTTGAATAATAAGTGATTTATACATATATATATATATATATATGTATATGTATGTATACATGTATGTATGTATACATAAGAAAAAAAGTTGGCATAAGGAATAAAGAGGAAATCTTAATGAGCCTCCTTTGCACACGGAAAAACCTAAGCTTAGGATGTGCGTTGTGTTCTGTGCCGTCATGTATCTTTCATTATCGCGTTACTTTACGATTTTAATACAGCATTGAGAATAACATTATCATCATATTTGGCTGTGGTTTACGATGATCCTTTGATCTACATTAACCATCAACTACAAAATTGGATATTTTGTGGATTTCGCAACTGCACAAGGGGGGAAACGTAAGTACTACAATTTTTTCTTTCCCCTTCTATTACGCATTCGTAACCGTTTTAATTTTTTTAGCCTTCCCCTTGGGATAAAATTTTATTTTATAAATGCTTATCCATTTAGGTGGATCCAATGTGCAGTTTAATATAACTGTGAAAAATTTCCAAGTTTTAATTGACTGTCAGTGTATCGCTTGAGTCTGTCTACTTAAGAGTTGTTCAATGCTTGTTATAAATACAACACGTGTAGTTAGTTAGTTATATGATTTCTTGCTTATGCCATAAGTTTTATGAAATGAGCGAGATTACAATAGATCTTGTGTTCCATGTTCGTGTAGAACCAAGGATATTATATTTTAATTTACAAAGAACTTCCTGGGTTGTTCACATCAACCCACGATCAACAGTCTTATTAGCATTAGTAATGATTAGTATACTTGCACGTACTCTTCATTCCTCTTTATAATACGAAAGTCTTGGAAAGACGCAACTGTCAACTTTCTTTGTTGTCTCTTTCTCTTTTCAAAATGCAAGGTTACCCATAACTTATGAGTGCTTGCATGCATTTTGATCAGCAGCATACTGTTGATGAAAATGGTAAAGTAATGCATTACTTTTGTTGTTTGATTTGAAAAAAGCTGCTGTCAAAGACCATCAAACACCTTTAGTAGCTAGTGGCTCTGTCATATCCCAAACTGGACGAAAGCCCAGCTCAAATCCTTAAAAAAATTTTCGAACAGCTTAGCATTTAGTGAATCATTTGTCTCTAACCATTTACACTCGATGGGAAAAATCCATTTCATTCCATTCGAATTGACTGCAAGTGTCGTTTCGAATGGTTTCAACATCGCGGTTTGATTGCTTGCCAGGCAAAAAAGGAGCTTATATCCCCCCCCCCCCACTTATCATAGTTAAAGATTCAGAAAATAATTCTAAGCTTGTCTGTCCTTTCGTCAGAAATTTGGTACACTGACATGTTTTAGGCTCAAGGAAGATCCGTGTTGACAAAGTATTAAATCGCACCGCTTTTCAACCATTCGCTGTTTCGAAAGTCGTTCTATGAAGAAAAGTTGGAATTTTTAAAACTCCTTGACAAAAATCGCTGAGTAATAGTGTTTCGGCAATCAAAATTGATGTGAAAACTTTACGATCCTTTCCTATATCACACTTTCTTTGAAAACTAATCTTTCATACGACGAAGAGCTCTAGTTTTCAATATTCCATGTCGTACATTGGTCCATTTTTGGCATTTCGTAATGAAAATTCATTCATGGAAGTATAATTTAATAGAAATCTTAATTCATCAAATTTGAATCACACGAGCCTATTTTTTGACAGAAGATGCTGAATGGCCATGCCTTCAATGCAGTATAACCAGAGAACATTATCTGCTTTCTGCCTTTTTTGCTCACTACTGGTAAATTACAAAAGAGAGACCACTAAAATTGACAAGTATTTCATACAAAAATAAAATAAATCAGCCATGCCCACAGATTATTATAAAGTGTCGAAATTTAGTTTTTTTGTTTCCTTTTTCAGCTTTCTTTTTTCAATAACGTTGGTGGGTGTAAAGGGATCGGTTAAAGCAGAATATTGTTGTTACAAAAATCACTTTCTGAGTGAGAAAAAGCAAATGCAAAGCACTTACATATACCAATGCGTCGCACTACGATTCTAAGTCACTTAAACAATCTTTGAACGGCTTGCCGTTGTACGGTTTCCTTCTTTGTTTCAGCGATCGTCATAATTTATGAGTAACCGAGAATATAGTAGTCGCGATTACCAAGTCAGTGTTCTTGGGATAGAATGCACTTGCTCCTAGTCATAGTGAATAGTCGATCCGTAAAGACACAACACTTACCGGTTTGGTCGACATTTACTAGGGTCCGGCTACTCTCCATCTCTTTCTTATTACTAATCATCACTGTGTTACATCTACAAGGAATATCTCCTGAGTCATTGGTTATCTTAAAAAATAGAATACGATTTTTAAGAAATTATCGTGTAAATCTATATAGTTGCACTGGTTACCCGATGCCTTTTTGTAAATATATGTTCAACGTCATTATTCATTAAATAAATCAAAATAAAAATCTAAAAGCTTCTTCTTATTGGTAGGCATGTCAATTAACTGATTGGAGCTATTGTTGTATCGACCTATTAAAGACTTGATACACCTATTCCTATTTCCTATTATTTCGAGAAGTATGTTCAAAATTTGAAGAATTACAAACACAGGGTAATGGGCAAACTGGCGCTACTTACTAAGAACCTAAAAGCCTCTGCATTCTTTTCTATTTTATTCTCCAGACTTTCAATTGCAGATCTATCTACGGTAAAGCGATCAAATGTCGCATGAATAATACCAATAAAACAGAGATGGGGAGCAACAGCTTTTCAGTCAATTAAAGCTCGTTGTGGTGTTCCTTTTTCCCAATATTTTCCTCACATTCACATGAGCTTCTTATTTACATTCATGGAATAAACTCCCGTTTATAATGAATTCAATGTTCACGAATATCAAATATTCGCTACTAATTCAAGCAATTCTGTCTAATCATGTGAACTGAACAACCTTGCAGAAAATCTTATCGCAGCTTATTACACAGGTCATGGCCATGTACTAAGTAAAGCACATATTTAACGAAATAAATAAATGTTCAAAAAATTTTTTTTTAATGTAAACAAGCAAGAAGACATAATCAAAGTTGTATCTGAACACATGGGAAAAAATATATAAGAAAAAATAAAGTCGAAGAATTTATGAAAATAAGTGATTTTATAATCACATAAAAACAATACGTGAAGAAGGAGAGGGGAAGACAACATTTTTATCTACGTTTGATCGGCCAGATGCGATAACAAGGTGCGCAATAATTTGCAGATGCGTTTCAGCTACCGGTCATTAGCAAAACGTACAAGGCAGGCAGGCATCACCGCTGCAAAGAAAAAACCATTACATCGACATACATACATATTTGCCAGCAATTGCCAGCTCGTAGGCTTAAACTAAGCTTACGCATATAAAAGTGGTATTTTCACTCACAAATCTTTTGAATATTTCAATTTTTATTTGTAACTTTTTTTACTTTTCATGTTGTTGTTGTTGTTGTTGTTGCTGCTGCTGCTGCTGCTGCTGCTGCAACAAACATTACTGCTCAGCTTCTTCTCTCCACAATATCTGATATGTTTTAATAAATTTAAATAACTCTGTTTGTATGTCTGTTTGTTTGCGATGAATACGAATTTATGTTAATAGTAGTAGAGAAGTTGCTCGCAAACAACAAAAACAATAGCGACAACAACGACAACAACGCCAGCGACAATATCAACGAAAACGGGCGAAGAATGAATGTGTGGTATACATTTTCTAAATATATAGCGATCGACTGTAGAGTTTCTTTTTTAGTTTATTTAATATATTTGTTGCTGCTGCTGTTGCTGTTGTTGTTGTTGTTGTTGTTGTTGCTATTTTTATATCTCTGCCTATCACATTTCCATGCAAATTAGGCCTCGATAGCGCGCGTGCACCTTACATTTGTATAGGCAGCAAACTTGTGTTGTATGTACGTATGTATGTATGTTTGCATAAATGTGTGTTCATACTTTTGCTCGTGTTTAGTTTGTTACAAAACAGTGCACTAGCAGCACAGAAGATCACTAGCAATAGTATATGGAAATAGTAATAGTAATAGTAATATAGTAGAAGTAGTAGAGCGATATAATAAGGAAGGCCTGGAGCTTAAACAAGTTATTGTAAATAAACATACAAACACATAAACACAAATAAATCGAAAGCATACAGAAGCATGAACGCAACTGCGTACAATTGTGATGACTAGCAAGCATGAAGAAATAACAGGCATAACAAGAGTCTCAAAGTCTACATGTTTAGTTGTAACTTTGTGAATACAACACAAAACAAACACACAAACAATCTTATGCGTATGAATGTAAATGTACAAATATACATACGCACGTATATGAAGGTGTATAAATTTAATTTTTGTTTGTAGTAATTTATTTAACCGAATACATATATATATATATATATATATATATATATATATATATGAGCTCGTTTGTTGTTCATAGAAATACTTTTGTTGCTTAGCATTCACTTTAATCAAATGTTCAATGTTGCGCGTTTGTACAACTCTACGCATTTACATATACGCATGCAATTACACACCTAAGCACAAATTTACATATATGCTTTAATAATATATACATACACACATACTGCGGTGATTGCTGTTAGATAATTATTCATAATCGCTTCAAATAACCAATCAAGTGGCCAACCAACCAAATACCACCACCTGTTCTTAAAAGGTTGTTATCCTTCAAAAAGGCTTTTTCTTTTTTTAATACTGTTGTCTTCATCTTATCTCGTGCTTCTTATGCTATTTATTGTTGTTGTTTTTGTTTTTTCAAATGCACCAACAAACTTAATCATAACAGTAATTTCCAGTTTTCAACCACATGCCAGACTTTATTATATTCTTACGTTATATAGCTAATATATATATATATGTACACATGTGCTTTGTTGAAAACTTGTCTTCTCATATTTGATGAACTTTGAAGGCAAAATTTACCAAAAGCTAAAACAAAAAATCATTCTTGCATATGCCTGTAATTCTTGTCTATTTATAAGACTCTATTGATATATGCGTTTGTGCACATTTACGTTTTCTTTTAAATTTGTGTTTCGGTGTTTTTTTTTTCTGTTTCTGTTTTTGTTTTCGTTTTTGTTTTTCTTTTTATTTTTATTTATTTATTTATTTATTTATTTTTTTTTTTAATATCACCTCAAACATAAAACCACTAATCTGACAAACGTGATACGTTATTTTGAAAAGGTTGATTGACAAGTTTGTTGTGCTTGAACAGTAACCGAAGAAAAAAAAACGAATTGTTTGATATTTTTATATTTAAATGGCTTTTTCAACGATTATGAAAGTGACACAACTTTTCAAAATTAAAACATTATGATTTTGTGCAATAAATTTAAAAACATTCATAAACTCAAAGTGTTTCTCATGCAATGCACTCAGGGTGGAATTAAAACTTGATATTTTCATTTATATAGAAATATTCGTCTGTGAAAATTCTAGTGCTCAAGTTAAAAATGTCATCAAATCGATGCTGAAAAGCTACAAGCCTTTAAACGTTTGTATGTTTGTATATTAATTTTGCAATTATGTTACCTTGTGGTAAGCTGCTTGGTCTAGAGCGCATACATTGTGCTATTTATTCGTTGAAACATTGGAATGTTATGCCTACGCTGCTTCCATCTACTGCTAATTACTGCCATGAAATCATCAAACTCCGAGGTTTAAAACGTACTTTTCTGATAACATGTGTTTTATATAGCAAATAAAACGGTTCACAATTCAGGCTGTGGCCGAATCTTTTATATCCACCCCCGTTTTCTTAAAAAAGGTTTGTGGCTTCGCTTCGTATCTATTGAACTAAATCAGCTCTTATCTACCGTTTAGGGGGTATGTG
Organism: Glossina morsitans morsitans; assembly: GCA_001077435.1. Taxonomy (NCBI): domain Eukaryota; kingdom Metazoa; phylum Arthropoda; class Insecta; order Diptera; family Glossinidae; genus Glossina; species Glossina morsitans. Next base: position 26,923 of record CCAG010004041.1, on the reverse strand, counting down.
TAACTGCATCACCTGTGATCAACTCCCTATGACGTCGGGTTTAGCTCCTAATCTTGATATCTTTGTGGGAATTGAAAACTGAACTACATTTTGTCCTTATTATCGGGTGCTAGGCTTTTCCATGTTTACAAAGGCTTGTTGATTAAGCCCTCAGCAGGGGTTTACGCCAGCTGTTGGTGTGCCTCTGTGCTAGATAAGTACGTGGTTTTTCTTCTTTAAACACTTTTTCAAAGTTATTGATAAAAAATGAAATTTAAATATTCTATAATATTAGGTGGGTCGGCCGATTTTTCCATTTTTGTGCGGATGCAAAATTAATATCATGTTATATCATGCTGCAGTTTACTAACTACGAATAAAAAGTCCAATTATTTTTCACTTTTAAAACCAGAGGTGCTCCCACTTTATGTTGTAAAGTGGGCCATGCAGAGATTTAACCCACTTTAGGTAGCAACCTTCGTGCAAATGCTACCAACGTTTTCGCAAATTTTAAGTTTAAATAAAATAAATTAATTTTGGCGACTAGAAGAATCCTCATCGCAGACATTATTCGTATGGACAGACCGACATTCATATCTTAATCTCCGTAAAATTCTAAGGCAGAATGACGTGTTTGCCACCTTTACGCTTGCCACAAGACTAAATCCTTTCTTCAGCAAGTGTTACAATGCAGGTAACACTTTCTCAGGTGACTGTGTGGTTGTGAAATATCATCTAAGTGCATTCCGTTTGGGGATAGTCAAAACCAAGGTCAGTTACCGTCTGATAAGTTATCGGGAATTCAGCAGCTTAATCAGTGATCGGCATTACTATTTCGGAAAAATCCACTTGCGGGTGCCCTAATGGTCAATTTTGTAGAATTGTGTAGCTAAGCCTTCTGCTCATACGAGAAAAGCAAGGCTGGTGTTTTAGACATTTGCAAAACATTTGACAGGGTATGGCATAATGCTTTTTTCTTAAAGCTGATTGGGCTGGATTTTGACAGGATTTTCATCCGACTCATGTCGAGCTTCTAAGGGGAACGCCCATTTTTATCACCAAATTATGAGCTCATTTCATTTGCTTACATGTTTGTAAATTTGTTGAGGTATTTTAAAATGTTTACGTAACTATATATAAGCAAGAGGGTTTTGCAGGAGTTTCCGCAAATAAACCACGTATGTGAAGCATTAAAAAAAAATCTTAAATACATAGATTTTATGCATATATTCATAAAACAAGCTGTCGATTTTACTTCAAATTCATTTATCTTTACGAAAAAATTTATCAAAAATCGATCAATCAATCAAAAAAGGCCCAAGATGTTTTAAGTATTATGAAACTACAATTGAAATTTAAGGTCAATCGATGAAGGAAGGCACTACAGAAAGCACAGTTTCTGGAAAAACGCGATCGATATATTAAGTAGTCTCAAGTAGTGGTTTTATTTGAAAGAAACGCATTTTTGGAACTAGGGATGGGGGGGGGGGGATCCCTTGTAAAATCTTCCCGCGACGCTTTTTTGAATATTTCGTAGACCATCTATAACGATAGAAAAAGAGAATAAAAAAGTGACTTGCAACGCATGTTAATGTCATCCCTAAGCTAACATGCGCTAAAAGTTGCTATGAGAAGATTTACTGCTAACGAACTTTCCATAAAGTGAAAACCACCCTAGGTCCTCTCTTTTCATTTACTGCTATTCGTTAAGGAGCTCCTATGCAGTACGAAGCAAAATACCAAAAACTATCATGAGAAATAAAATAAACAGTCCAGCTATTAAGCATTCTCTGTAATCCTGTTGTCCATAAAATACTGACTAAATTAGTATAAATTTATTTTATGGGAAATTTTATGAGATTGATAGGATGCTGCTTCACGGCTCTTACTCGAAGGAATATGATAATCACTTACTCTTTGGAAATTCGGAAGTTTGGGACAAATTGACCACCGAACAGATTATCTTAACCAATTACATCGTATACTAAATGACGATCTTTGAGGAAGATTGGAACCGATGCAGAAGATAAATGTATGACAAAGAAGCAAAAGTTCTTGTTCTTTTTAGGTGATTGTGTATCTAATTTCTTTTACATCTAGATAGTTTATGAAGCAGCCTAGCCGCTAGAGGTAAAACTGTGTATATTGCCTTCGCCCGCTTAGTACGCAAAGAAGGCGTTGTGTAATTTATATTTGGAAAGAGCTGGATGGCTAGGAATAAATCAATCGTTTTGCATTCCTTTGCCTATCGAACTGATGCAAAACACTTTAGATCTGTCGAACAAGTGAAAAAACGTGCTCGTAGTATACATGCTTGCTGTAATCGGCAGCAATCCTAATGTGATCACTTGTTATTATCATTACGGTTATAATTTATTTCTATCAAAAAAATACGATCCTTTCGTTTAAAGCCCTTAAAAAATTATTGAGTTCTGGTTGGAAATGTCATGTCGTGGATGAAGAAGATATATTATTGAGGCCGGTATAGGAAAAGCATGCGAAAATGCTGCATGCTACGGAGAAGTGTAAAAGCCTTCGACTTCGTGCTCATATAGTTTGGTAGTATAGTTTAGTAATAGTTCCATTAAATATTGGGATTCAACGTTATTCAACGACTCTCACATGCATTTGTGTTCCGTTAAAGCGTTACTTATACGTAATGTCGTTCATATATAAGCACATGTCATAAATTGAACTAAGCTGCAAAGGAGCTCACTAAATATTTTACTAAATGTCCAGGGACAGGTAATGTTTCCTATGCATTTCCTTGTTTTGCAACATATCAAAGAGAGAAAAGAAATGCATGCTTTATGAAATATAAACGTTTTTATAAGCACTTCTTTTTCTTTGATAGCCGCAATAGTGTTTAATATTTAATAGGAACTAAGTGAAGCAGTGAGACAATATTTGCATAGTGGTTTATAACGTATGCAATAATAGTAAACACACATTAAAAGCAACAAATGACGGAATATGAAAGAGCTGTTTACAACAGAAATACGTGTGTATACAGATATACGTATATACTCTTTACACAATACAAAAGTCAACATCCTTCAGAGCATTCACTTTTATATAATAAAGAAAAAACAAAAATAAATAAATAATAAAATAAAAATAATAAAAAATTAAAACGACGAAAAGAACAATAATAACAGAACTGTGTGCGTATGTGTAAACAAGCCAACATACCAGACACGGCATAGTCACTAGTATAAGATGAACTAGATCGCCATGAGACAATGACAGTAAAAACAAAAAGGAAGGAAAAAAATTGCGCAAAAAAAATTTTATGCAAAAAAACAAAAAGAAGAGGAAAAGAAAACAAATCAATACTTAGTGAATAGAAAAGAGAGCAAAAGAGAGTATTTGTGCAATATTCACAAAGAATTTAAAAAAAAAAAGTACATATATATATATATATATATATATATTTATTTCTTTACATATATATTTGTTTATATTGATGAATGCAGTGTTTCATGCTGAGCCTGAAAGTAGAAAACTAAGACACTTGTTATAGTGTAACAAAAATAAGATGTTGAACATTTGATGATCATGATGACGATGTTAGTAGAGTAGGATAATGATAATCAAGAGCCAAGCCTGTACTGTAAAATATTTACAGACAGCAATGCCATCACTAAGCACAGTGATGCGCACAACATTTATAGCAACTTTTTAGTCACAGCATGCCAAACCACCTTTTTTTGTCCAACTTCATTTTCTTCTTCGTCCTCTTAATGTTGAATATTTAAAGGTACACTTAAGTAATTTACAACAACCATATGTTGACGACGATAACAACGATAATAACAACAAAAGCGTCATCAGCAATAACAACGACCACTAAAGCTTTAATAATGTGCGCGTCATCATCAGTTGTTGGTCAATGCTGGATGCAATGAATGCTCCATCTGTGTGTAGGTAAAATATGCATACATAAACACAAGCAAACGTACTCATACGTAAAGATGTATATATAAGAAAATTTTTATGACTGTCGTTGTTGTTATTGTATCTTTCTCTATAAATTATATACACATACATTTTGTTACGGAATGTCGTTAAACAGGTTAAATGGAAAAAAATTGTTTTTTTTTTTTTTTTTTTTTTTTAGGGAAAAAAAGTAGGTAGAGATTCAATTATAAATTCGCTATTAATTTTTTTTCTTTTTGTTTGCACAATTTTCTATATTTCCTTTTATTAGAAAAACAAAAAAAAAAAAAAAAAAAAAACCAGAACAAGGAAGATAAAGATTCTTCTTCTTACATTTAATTGATTATTCGAACCATAATAAATAAATCAACTGAAGCTAACTAACAGTCAACCCCTACTCCAAGCTCGAATTCAAATTATTGAACTTAGAGCCGCGAGAACTTTTTGTTTCGTTTTAGCGATCCTCAAATCGCACGAATTTATTCACCCAAAATCGGTTTATAGTCATGTCCACCATTATATGATTGTAATGGAAAACTTGCGTGTCTGCTAGTAGTTAATATTTATTTAAATTTTTATCGTTCCTTTTGTTCTTGTTATTGTTGTTGTTGCTGTTGTTCGTTTGTTTGTTTGATTATTTATTTGCTTTGTATGATCACAATAAACGTCAAGTTGCTTGTAGCATTCATCATCGCCTACGTTTGTGTTTGTCAGTAAAAGTGAAACAAAAATACACATATGTGTGTAAGTGTGTGTGTGCATGTGAATGCATGCATAAAAGAGTATAGCTTATGAATTTAAGTGTCCTACTTTTGGACCTTTTTTCACATATCCTTGATTCTCGATCGCCCTAAATAATCGCCCTAAAGAATCGCTTTAACGGATCATGCGCTTTTCATTTTCAACGCTTTCACACATACCCGCAGTACACTGAAAATTGTGAAGCCGTCTATTTCATTTTATTGATTTATATATCACTTTATTTCATAGCTTACGACCCCTTCGAAATGTTTTGTCGGAATTATCTGCAAATTCGGCTCACGTGTAGTTGCGAAGTATATTTATGTACACCGTGTAGTTCAGTAGTTAAGAGTCGTCACTACCTAGTCAATATTCGTGGGTTCAAACATCAGTACGGTGTAATACCCTTGATCCTAGCTATACCGAATAATTCATTAGGCTGCGGCCATCACTTCCCTTTTGCCACTTCCTTCTGACTGCTACCCTGTCACTCTATATATAGGTCATTACCCGAATGGTTGGTCGCTACAAAAACGGAAAAATTCGTAATCGAAGACTTTTTCGAAAACAAAGCTGACACGAACACGCCCCAATTGTTATTGACATTAATCAAACCAGTGAGTTTTAAGAGAAACCCTGGCCGTTTATTACAGTCTTTGTTAAGCTTACGTTTATTTATTTAAATTAAATTTGCCTCCAAATGTTTATATCCATCTTTTTAATAGTCTTACGAAATATTCTCAGAAACATCTATCTTGTTTAACATGCCGCCTTAGAAATGACTTAACAGCGTTGTAATAAAGACGTCACTAAACTCAAATTTCCTATTTTTGGATTCAACGTTTATAAATCAGTGTTGACTGGCATTCGTAGCAATAGCAAACAGCTTCTTCTAGTTGATTCAATTACAGGCATTACACTAATCGTGTGTGTTACTTTTGTAACTAGTCAACTAGTACTTACGGACTTGGGAGAAAGAAGGGAAGTCTATGAAGGTCTCGCAAAATGTCTTTCTCTAAGTGTTTCATATATGGCGTTCGTGCATAGAATCAAGATAACTACCTTAACAAAAATTACGCCTTCCCCATAAAGGAAAGCTTAAGTTCAATGCGTCCATTAGTCTAATATGTACGTCTTACAGGCCCACTGTTTGCTATTAGCAGTCATAATATATCACATAATTATTAGGTGTTTGCAAAAATTTTGATCATCGACTTCTATAAGTAAAAAATGAAATGCGAAATCTCAATGTGCTCATGATGAAATCGGATGATTGTAATCTTCGAAAGTGATCAAAAGTTTTCCAACCATCTAATATCATATCTTGTTTTGAAAGCTTTCCTAATACTATGCTGTGCATTGCAAGCTATTGGAATATTTCGCTTATTTTTTTACAATTACCTTCAAACAATGAGGGTATGCTAGTTTTGTCATAATGTTTGCAACATCGAAAAGAAAGCTATAAAGATATATATATATATATTCTTCATCAATGTCAAATTCTGAATCGATCTAGCCATATCTGTCCGTCTGTGCTCCTGCTTGCACAGAAGCGTTGGAAATTCTCTTTCGCAGATTTGTATTAAAAAGTACATCTTTTCTGTCTAAGCAAAAATGTTTGGGTGTGTTTGCTCCGTTACTCATAAACTTCTTTACATATTTTCTAGCTATAGATCTTCTAAAAATTTTTAATACTGATCTACTAACTTGCAATAACAATCTTATTTTAGGTTATCGCACTATGGACGTAGTCTTTGACTAATTTAGGTTAGAATTGCGTAAATATATAAGCGAAAGCAAATATATAAGTTGAAGCAAGGACCTATTAGCATGCCTAATAAACGTGGCACATAGAAGGATAACAGATTTACGATAGCGAAAAATGGAAAGCAACTATTGGATTGAGATCTGATCCGATCATACCTTGATGAAGTTGACTGACAGCCAGAAACTGCTATATGCAATGAAAATGAGTGTAATGACATAAATATGATTCCTCCGCAAAGAGTAGAACAATCCCACGATAAACTAAAAAAAAACTAATTTTAAATCTCGATGTCCGTCGATCGTTACTATGCCCTTCAAAACTCGATATGGATAAACATATAAGGCATATAGTATTTTGTTTAAATATACTAATGGTTCATCAGTATTTCTAGCAAAGATTTGAAGGAGTAATTTTTTTACTAAAAAAATGAATGCCTTCTCCGTAGATGTCGAGAAATGTGGTCCAAGTTTTGATTAATCGTCCTTTTATTTCCCTGCCATTAAATGAATACCACCACGTATCATACATAAAACAACAACAATAATAATTTACTGATGATGATGTTCGGAATTTTGTATATTAATGCACGTAATTATAAATTTGCATAATTCTCATATTCATCGATAAAAAAAAAGAGAAAGAAAAACGAAATAAAACTCAACACCATTTCATCCATACCTCTGATACAATACACCTGCTGAGATTTTATGCAAAAAAGCAGAAAGAAAGATATCAACAAAATGTAAAGAATTTAATCGATGATCATTAAAAAAGACATTAAAAGCTAAAATAAAAACTTGTAGTTGCTGCTTAAAAACAAAAAAAATTATCAATTATATGCGTTGTGACTGAAAAGTAGAAAAAAAAAAAAAATAACAAATAAAAAATAAAAAATAAATAAGTAAAAAATGAATAGAAGTCTATATAGAGATTTCACACGGAAAAATGCTATAATGTTATAAAGCATCCATCTCCCATAGAGATATCCTGTCGTGAGCAAGCCATTGAGAACAAACAAGAATTCTTCAAAAAAACATAATTTAATCATTGTGCATATGTTCCGAGTTTCCATATTATCATGTGATATTGAAATTTCTTTAAATATATATATACATATGTCTATACAGATTTACACAATTAAAAACCTTGACCATACGTAAACGTAGTTTAACGAATAAACGAATTTATGGGAATTGCTGAGAATTTGTATGAAAATGTAAATCTGTAAAAATTGTTTTCTTTCCATTGATGTGTAAGGCGTGATTCATTTAACATAGAAAGGGCGCTGGCAGCGCCGTCCCGAGCTGGCCAACTCTTTGGCCTTCTAAAGAAATTCCAAAAAGGTTTTCTTTTTTTCTTTAAATGTGAACCAAACAGGGGCGATGTGGAGAAGCGGGAGAGAAAAGAGATAGCGCTTGAGCAATCGGTGGGTTATGCTTTTACCGACTAAGCACCCACTATAGCTACGACAAAGTATGCTCCAGCGTATTGATATTTGTACCAGAGAGCACTGTTTCAGCATAGTCGCGATTCTTATCTACTCGACTTCTCATGTAGTATATCGGCCTACTTCACTCCAAGGCTGTTTCTGTTAACCATAAGTCACTTTGCTGCATGACTCTGGTATTTTTCGATTCATTTGTCCACATTTTCCTAGATATGCCATAAAGGTTAAGATGATCAGCATTCCGAACCTAAGCTTCTCCACAATGTCTTATAAGCTACTTCCTCGTCTCTGATGTGAAATGCGGTGATGGGCGCTTATTCTAAGTTCTAAAAGAATAGATTACAATTTAATTTTCATATTATTTAAATTTTGAAACAAACAAAAAAAAAATATATATATTTTTTTTTGTTTTTTTCAAGATAATTTCTCTTAAATAATACTAAACAAACTTTGGAAATTTCTTTAATTTTTTTTATTTCTTTCTAATTTGATGATGTTCTTACATGGAGCACAACAATTTCCAATGAATTTATTTGTTGTTTTGATTTGAACATCAAAAAGTAAGAATACAAAAGGCGTTCTGTATTTAATTGCTTTACGGTTTGTTTACGTTCAGAACGTGGGTGCGGTGAATATGTATACGAAATGAACGGTTTTGAACGGTTTTTCTTTTTTTCAAATGTTCAATACTAAAACTACAAATTTTTCAACAGTTGCCACCTGTATTGTATTTGCAATTAAGTAAAAATTTAATTCAAACTACAATCAATGAAGGACATGGAAGAAATTATTAAGTAAGAAATTAAGAAACAAAGAGAGGAGAGAAATTAACTAAATGGATTCTTTTAATTGCAGAAATATTTCGGGATCAATGATCTCGTAGATAAAGGGCAAGAAACATGTATCGAACTTGGCCAAGATCAAATTACTAAGTAATAGATTTCTTTTGGCAAATTTTTTTCGGCTCGAAAGAGATATAATAGAATAAAATGATAGGTGACGACGATGTCACAATAGAAATGACAGCACTGCTGCCATTCTTGCAAGGAACCTTCGCGATCAATAAGTCAACTGTTGCACAAATGATTCTAAAGAAAAAGGACTTAATTTATATAAGTGCAGCTGGAAGGGAACGTGGAACATCTCTAAAACCGAGAGTTGTTTTATGAAAGCGCCAATTTTGGGCTGAAGAAAGACAATCATTATACCCTACACCAGTCGTGGTATAAGATTATATTAAATTTGTGCCACACCCAGAAGAACTTGAGATAGAACATCTTTTATTAGATGGTTCAATTCAAAGTCAGTTTCTGGATCCATCTAAACCTGTCTGTCCGCCTGTCCGTCTTATTTTCTTGTGTCAGCGTTTTAAGATATTTCGTTGGACACGTTTTGTCCCAAGGACGAACGGTATTAAAAATGATTGTGATCTTCTCCGACCACTTCCCATATAAAGCCTTCTTTTGAAAAGTCATTATATGAAGAACTGTAGGCTGACGAAATTGTGTGCCGTGGCCGACTATAGTGTTTTTACTTGTTTCTTAATAAAAAAAAGGTTTAAATTAACTTATCGAAATCCGCCTGAATGGACGAGTGGGCAAAGACTCTCGACTAATAACTCAAATGCGGTCGAGTTCTGATTAATGCCGATAGCCTTTGATGCTAGTGCTTTAAGAATTTAGTCTTAGGATTTATTCTCTGGCTAAATTAATAATAACAACTTATCGAATATCCCTCCTCCCCCTCCGCCCACCATAAAAAAACAGAAGCGAAAAGAATAAAAACTACTAAAGTGACTAAACGCTGACTCCTTTCGAAGCGTTTTCAGCGGCATGTCCCTCCAACGGTCGACTTGGTTGCGATAGGTGGCTTCACTTTAGTTTGGAAATTTCTGCTCCTAGCATATGGTGAGAGTTGCTGGCAAGAATTTTGTTTTAGACTTAAGTATTTATTTCGGAAGGGTTGGGAGGCGACCGCGAAATTTTAAGGAAAAAGTTCTTACAAAAAATTGATTCTTTTAAAAATCTATTATGGCCTCCTCTTTAGAAAGCGTATTGCGTCTAAACGCAATTTCATTATTAAACTAACAAATTTTGTGAATAAAAAAAAAAAAAATAGTTTTCTTTTCTTTTTTGTCCTATGCATAAATAGAAATCGATACAAGTTATTGGCAGACCGAACGGCTGCGGTGCACAGCGAGTGGCAAATTTACTATTACACACTCATCTCAGATCATTTATCAGAAATTTATGGAATCGATCTATGTTTTTAGCACTGCTTGGCACACAATTGAGAAAAGTGAATAATTCTATCTAACCTTTTGGGAGCCATCACATATTCCTTAATCGTTGTTTAATATTAAAAAATATTTCTGTGCTTTGATTGCTAATTACGGATATGTACGAGTGGCAAAATGAATTATTTCTTACCCAAAAATTATAGGAATGCGTGATAATTAAAAGAGGCATTAATTTTGTGCAGATATTTTGTGTACATAAAAACTGACTGACAGTCAGACCCATTTGCATACACTCGATAAAAATTTTGTGTCTGCGTCAGGTCAGCGATGGTATCATCAATTTCTATAGATCGATGCCATATTTGTCGATCAATGCAACAAAAACTTTGAACACCTTTGTGTTCAGTTGTTTTTTTTTTTTTACTCATAAAGTACTCATAAATACGTCACATAAATTTCTCCACCTTCTAAATATTCTAAATATAGAAAAAATTAGCCGGGACCACCCATTATTATATAGTATGATAAATTAGTCTGTTTCCTTTTTTACGAAACATAATTTTCTTAGTTTTTTTATTTCATTTCTCTACCGATCTTCACATCGTGAGCGGTATGAAACGTAGAAAGAAAAATAATTCATTTGAACAGTAGTACTGAAGTTTGTCTATGTTTCTGATATTTTGTATATTATATCATATATAATAAAACATATGTTTTCCTTTTATTGCGGCCATAGTAGGGTACAAACTACGATCACTTTCAAAATTATATTGGTGATGAATTGGACTGGACTATGTTAGGCCATGGAAGAGTTTTAAACGGTTCAGCATGTTATGTTGATCAAATGCATAAGCGACACCTGACCTTTACTTCTTTAGATATGAAACTAAGAGACCACAACCCACGCCGATCGATATAAAAATATTGGTTATAATAAAGAAAAAGTCCGAAATACGAAAGGTAACTGTGTTAATGAGAAAGAATTAAGAGATCGCAATGAGTGTATAGCGTAATATTTATCAAGATTTCTTAAATATACCTCTTAAGTTAAAGAAATTCGAAAAATAATGTTACTTTGTCCAACTTTTCCAGGTACATATGTAAGACGTCGCATATAATGTTTGTTTGTTTAAAGCAAATAAACAAGTAGTTAATAAGTTAGCTAAAGAACATTAACGCAGTGCAGTGTGTGAACTGAACTATTTCAAATCACATGTAGACGATCCATACCAAAACATATATAATGAATGAAACAAACTTAAGAAACATTATGTTATTGTATCTGTACGTTTGTGTATTCTTGTTGCGTGGTGTGTATGCATGAAGTAATAAAAAGTGTGCACCATAGCCATAAAGAGTCATCACCGTCATCGTGAACAACAAATGCCGACGTCTGTTAACAACCATAGTTATCATCATCGTCAGCATCAAAATCGCCATCGCCATCATCGACATTAACGTTGCGTCTTTTCTGAATCCATCCACACTATCGTTAAGAATGTTATATATGTATATATATATATGTAATGAATTGCTCATTACGTTTGTAACGTAATGTACTTACAACAATGTAACGGTATAAAATAAAAAAGAAATTTCAACTTTTTAAGTAAATCTGATCGGGAGACTATAAAAAAAAAAAAAAATGCCATGGTACGGTAACATTACACTTACACGACTTAGTCGTTATGCGTTTATTTTGCTTTCGCTAAATATATTGTTTATTAAATTGGAGAGTGTTCAAGATTCGTTTAAAAGTTTGTAAAGCTCATTTATTTGCTGTTAGTGCTATTGTTTGTTTCACGCAGCGGCTCATGGAAGAAGAAGTCTATGCATCTCCGTAAACAAATCAACGTGAATACGTCAATATTTAAATAAGAAATTTTTCACATTTTACAAACTATACGATATGCATACACAATGAATGGCAGTTGTAAGACATATTTTATGATGACTTTAACTCTATATAGCTGGATGGATGGTTGTTGGCTTGGTCAGCAGCTTGGATCGTTCAGGCCGAAGTTAACTGATTACAAAATAATGCATTTTCATTTACGTCTAAATGTAAGTAAAAGAGTGAGTGAGTGACTGAGTCAGTGTGTAAATTGCTGGTGTGTAATAGCAAACAAACAAACAAACAAACAAACAAGCAAGCAAACAAAGTTATGTATGTAACTGCTGTTTTACCCTAGAATATATGCAAATAAATGCTACTGTACTAAGAGGGAACTGAGAAACTGCAACTTGCACACACACACACACACACACACACACACACACACATACACACACACATACACACACACACACACCAAATGAGAAACAATAACGCTACAATCATAATGATGATAATGATGATGATCATGATAATGATGATGATGATGATGATGTACAATGGTAATGCTGTTGACGATGATGAGGATGATCGGGATGATGATCACACATTATTTGACGATGCTGTTCGAATAGAAGAATGTTGCAATTATAGCAAAAAAAAAAAAAATAAAAATAAGAACATAAACCCATACACAATCATTTCTGTTTTTGCTTTATTTTGTATTAGATTGTTGTAGACAATGTATGATGTTGTTGGTAGTTAATGCATACTGCTGATGATGTCGGCCTCGTTAGGAGTCAATGATGCCGCTTTTTACAGTTTGTGCAAATGTGTCTATATGTCCGTAAGTTTATTTACATTGAAGCTACTTTATGGTTTGTTGTTTAAATTATATTTAAGTCAAAGCGCAAATGTAACACACAACAGCGTACCCTCCGGTTATCGCAACAATTAAGTAAAGAAAAAAAAAAAAGGGGAAAAAAGAGAAAAACAACACCTAAGAGCACCTTAGGGTTCAATTATTTCAGTAAAACTTCAAGAAAACTTACACGTAATGATATATAGCATTCCCGATTTGCGATATCGTATAACATTTTCCAATGATTTATCTTAAAATATTTGAATCCATTTTATTAGTTTTTTTTTGTTTGTTTGTTCATTTTTTGTTGCTTTATTTAATTGCGATTATTCGAGAAGGATCGCGTAGCTGTTACCCGCCCGTTGTAATTTAAGTGGTTTTTAACCTGTTGAACTTGTGTATGTTGAGGACGGGCCTTGTTCATTTCATCATCATCGTCGTCGTCGTCTATAAATGAACACAGTGCACACAGTTTATCTTGTTTAAATACGCGTTTATTGATATTTTCCATCTTCATTGTGAAAACACTTGTTGGTAGTTAAGCAGAAGAATACCTTCTTCTATTTCTTTTCTATAGATCTTTACATATTGACTTTTTATATTTTCTTACGTTACCTTTGATTTCTGGGAATTATGCAAATTAAAGGATCTTCACATTGTTTGCCCTTTGTAAGCTAAGCACACACAGCTTTATTCGTAACTCATTGAAAGACTCTTTTTGTATAGTGTTCAGCGTGTATCTTCGTCTACTTGGGTATGTTTGTTTAATGTTTTTTTCTCTTTTTTTTTTTTTTAATGTTTTTATATAATTAAATTTTCACATAGAATGCATACGCGTTGCCTATTGGATTGTAAAGCATAAAAAAATTTGTTGAAGTTTTTTTTTTATATTCGTTTTTCCCACTGACGATGATGGCCGATGAATTTCAATAAATTCGAAATGTTACAACAATTTGTTTACATAACTAGAATAAAAGCATAAAAAAAAAACGTACACAAGACTTAACCTTATCATGTAAGTCATGTTAATGATCAGACAAAATAAGCTCAAAATAATTATTCATTAGCGATGAATGAAGTCAATGTCTTTTGGGAAGCAGACAACTTTGCTATGTTATCAGTGTGGAATAGATGGACATTTTTAGACACATGATTGTGACAACGACTTCCCTTTGAATGCAAAAATGTCTCAAGTTTATTGTTTCAAGCCCAATTAGCGGGATTTAAAAAAGTTGAGCACAATGCAGAAAACATAAGTAGTAGGCGAGTGAATGAGAGTTCGCGGATTCGGGTCTAAGCGCAGTTTCACCGTATTCGCCTCAATTGTAGCTAGTGATTGGCCGGTGAATGCATAACATTTACCGCACTATTCAACACGCTACGGCGGTTCGCTATTTATTTCTCAATCTTCAACTCGCTCTAATCATCATCGTGCCACACGTATGGGACACATTCCCGAAATGTTAGCTGCTGGCTTAAAAGCATGACTGCCTTATCGAATCTTCGTTGCATATATGTTGGTGCCCATACTCCTAGTCCTTCGGTAATGTATGCAATACAACACCAATACCCGCTATTGGGACAATTCAATTCTCTTTACGAAACTACAAGAATGTCTTTTCAGATTTTTTTTGAAATTTCTGCAAAGGTTTGTAAGACACAGTTATCACAATAAATTTCGTGTAAATGAAATTAGAAAATTCCTTCCTAATATTTAAATAATTTCGCAACCAATATTTCAGCCTCATAGTTAACAAATTTGTAGAGAATGTTCCAAATACTAAAAATATAAGAAAATTGTATTCGGTTGTGACCGAATCTTTTATACCCAGTAAAGTAAAATAACTAAATTTTCATTCTCTATAATACCGAGTGGGCCAAGCTGATCCTTTTTATTTTCAAAATAAAAGTTTTTGTCGCATAGGCGTATTGGCATTGTAGGTGTGTCCTTTGAAAACTTTAAGTTACTTTGAGATTTTTCTGTAGATCTGTAGGCGATATCTTCATTTTTACGAACGGGGAATTGTTTACCAAAGATAATACATAGTTGGACAGACGGACACACCAAATTTGTAAATATTATGGGGCTTTTGAAGCTGACTTCTACGCGTCATAAAAGTATCGAAAAAAAAATGTAATATTCATAAACTATAATATCTCGTAAACATGGTCAAATTTTGTACAGATACTACAGCATCGCCCATAGAATTTGCGTCCAAATTTGTGTACATTTATCTCCTATAGTTTGTGAGTAAGAACCGATGACCGAAGAGTGAATTTTTTGTTTCTTTGGAATAACGGAAGCGTTCTAGCTTTACGTAATACTGTAGGCGTGGCCTTCGGCAGATTTCGTCCATTTTCCATGCCAATCTGCGTGCAAGAACTTTCAATGTTTCTGCTAAATTTGAGGTCGACTGCTTGATTTTTGCGGCACGAAAAATGTTTGCAACAGACATAGCACAATGTCCGGACAACCGCACGGAGGAACAGGAAAACAGACGGACGGAGGGACATACCTAAGTCGATTCAGAACTCCATGCTGATCATGCATATATATACTTTTTGGAGTCTCTGATGCCCTCTTCTTGGCGTTGCAAACGTCTCGACAACATGAATATACCCCTCATAGGTCTATGGTGGGCTTAAAAAGGTATCAATGAACCGAATGATGACATACAATAACACATACACTTAAACCGTTATGCTAGAATCGCTTGTTGATACAACAGAAGCAACAGGATTTAAACTTACACATAGCTACGCCACACTAATATTGAAAGTATATGTGTGTGAAAATATCCGACTACGGCCATGGTAAATCAATTGGTGCAGTAACTACAATATGCCACTACTTAGCAAACTGTAGGACGCGTGCTCTGATGCGTAATTTGTATATAGATTACATGATATATTGGAATACAACGCAGGTCAACACAGGCATCTATTTGTGCTGGCGCAACTTAACTCTTTTGTCGTTGTTGTTTAGCTTTTACATAAAATTGACATTACAAGTATAACTTTCCTTCTTATACTGATCACGAAAGGATAGAGATATAAATATTTTGCCAAAACGTTTACAGCAACCAGGGGGAAGCTTCAGAGATCCTACAAAGTATATATATATTCTTGTGAAAATCAAATTCAACTCAAACCCCACATGTTTGCAAGCATATTCACATGTTGGCCTATTCATCTGCCTACCTGTCCGCATGTCAATCTGTCCGTCTGTCCGTTCGTCTGTAATATTGGTGGCAAACAGTCCCCCTTCTCCGCAAAAATGAGGATATCGAGTTCACATTTAACAAGAATATTGAAGCGTTTCTGCGCAGGCTTATACTGAAAATGGGCCAAGTCGGTCAAGGGACACACCTACAACGCAAAGAAAGTAAAAACATCTTCGACTTCAGAGTTTTCTTTAGTCATAAATTGCTATAGGCGCACGATAAAAATGTCCACCTACACTTTAGATAAATGGAAAAAATCAACCGCGTCAACTCAAAAATGCGTAGATGAGAATCTTGTTATTTATCTTTCGGCGGGATGTACAAAAGCTAAATTCAATAGGACATTTTTGTCTCTTTGCGATTAGAAAAATCAAAAAATACACTACACTTCGCACATCATTGTACTCTACAGCACTTCTGGTATAGAGATGCGCTAAGTTTGTGGGGATGTATGCAACACACAGAAGGGCTTGAGATAAACCCACCTTTTATTATACTGACCGATTCAGAATCAGTTTCTGAATGTCTGTCTTGCTTTCTAGTGTTCAACTTACAGGTCGTAATTATTGATATACTTCGATGAACTTTGGTACACTGACGAACTTTGTCCTAAGGACAGAACACCCATAAAACGTCTTCATATGAGTAACTAACTATAAAATGGTGTAGGATATCTGTTGGTGCCCCATAGCGCGCTATAGTGTTTTTGTTTGTTTTCCGCCTTTAGAAGCTATCAAGAGGAGACAGCTATTACCGTATAAGCAGTGTAAACACTAGGTATGAATGAAAGTGGTGCGAGTTGGATTTTGCTGCTTCTTTTACTTTTATTTGGAAGAGGTAGAAATATTTTAAACAATACGTGACTATGTTATACGTAGCGTTACGTGATTACTGAAATTCACACGTGTATCTAAGTGTTTGGATGCACTCACTTACATACCATTCGTATTTTGACTTCCGGCTTTTTTTCGACATAATACTTATTTCGTTATACATTTCTTAGTCGCGAACTTTGCAGCTGCTACTGCCACTGTTGCTACTCTTGCTGCTGCCGCCGCCGCCGCCGCTGCCGCTGCCGCTGCTTATCTATTCATCAATATTTTCACGTTAATTTACAACCGAATGCTTTCTAACACCAAAATGTTTATTAAAAATTTCCATTTTTCTATTTAAAATCTGTTTAATACAATGTAATATTATTTGATTTGTATATAATTTGTAAATGCGTGCGAATTTCCAACAAAACAAATGTTTGTTTATATTTACGGCAGAAGAACTTTTTTTCTTTAAATATATACATTAGCAGAAATTTATCTATCTATCTATCTATCTATCTACCTATCTATCGATAGACATGTGTGTGTGTGTGTGTGTGTGCATACATTATATATATAATAAGTATGTATAAATGTTTGTTTTTTTGCTTTCGCACAGGTGAACCAAATAAACACGAACACGCGAGTATGAAATGACATTAGACGGGCGATTTGCTCAAATGCATTCATATTTGGAAAAAGAATTTGAAATTAAAAAAACAAAAAATTAAAGAAAAAAGGAATTAATTTGACTTTGATTTAAAATGTTGAGATTTGTTTTGCGCGTTTTTTTTTTTTTTTTATATTTTTCATTTTCTTTTAATTTCTTAATTAAATGAACGAAACAATGTTTTCTGCTTAAACAATAGTATTATTTAAAATGTTTAACGGATTGTTGGCTGATTTTTGTTTTTATTTCAAGTGTTTTCCGATTTTTCGTCTAAGTTGTTAATATATAAAAGCAAACTTGCTCATGTAAACAATCGACAATGTGAACAATGAACAATTGTGCACACACAAGTATACAAAGTGTACAAAGCGTATACATAGAATTGTGTAACAATGCATGCACACACACACACACATACATTACACACATTTGCATTAAATACTTGCATACATATTACATACATATGCATTAAGTATTTATGTTTAGTAGCGCACGTATGCCTGTATGTATGTAGCTTGCATATATCTGTGCACATGGCAATGCAAGCGTAATGTTTGTTTTATACAATATTTATTACTGATTATTACCACCCGCCGTCCACCGCCAGCGATAGCATTGATTATGTGCATGGAAAGGGTACAAAGTCTCACAATTAAAAAAGCGGTGGGTGGTGTGCGCTTTATCACCGCTACTAATTGCCCATTAGACAGAAATTCATTTGCACTGCAATGGCTAGTAAATGGCTAATAATTGTGTATTGTTTATAGCAAGTACACATATTAAGTATACATACATGCACACACATATATGTAATATATATATATATATATATATGTAATTATAAACGCATATACAATCATATTTACTTGTACTTATGCCATCAACAAATACATTTTACTGTTTACAACTCATTGCGGCAGCCTCTTCCTAGAATAAATACTCGGCTAATGCGAATCAATTCAGTTGCATATAAATTTACGACTTATAGTTTTATATATGCTTTTACTCTATGTGTGCCGTTTGCGTTTTTGTAACGCAGTTAATTGCTTATTAAGACATTTGTTATTCTATTTTATATAAGGATGCTGGAGCATAGCTCTAATGTTTATGGAAGCAAGAGAAAGACCACGACTTTGTTTGTTTGTGTGTGTGTATGTATGTTACTATCGCACTCAAACGATTCTCCATCAATATCATCTTTAGATGAAAGTTATGCTAATAAAGTAACAAGAAGCAATTATCCAATAATCGATCCGAGACCGGGTTAAAAATAATCCCGTTCATTAGAGTAAGTGTGACAAGGGGCAAGATTTCTGAAAAAAAATTTCGATCGGTACGCTTGCAAACTCTCCCGGGAGCATATGAAATTTCTATTTTGGCACACGTGTGTACTTGAGGTTTATTTATTTTTTTGCGCGATCATATATATATATATATATATGTACATAGGAATATAAGAATTACACCTGAAAACATGATACGTTTTGTTGCCGTTATTTACAGAAAACAAGTGCTATTATTGCAGTTTGCGAGCAATGAAATCTTAAACTTACACATTTAAAAAATTTATTAACTCAGTCAACCGGATCGTGTATCTATGGAGCATTGCTTGCGTTGTTTTTTTCTTCCGAATTTCATAAACTTTTGTTCATTTTGCCTTCCCTGTCGACAATCTGTCTCTCTAAGAATATTTTAAACATGCATGCATACATACATCAGGCATACATTGTTATCTCTGCCCCTCTAAAAACTATATATTTTAATGATATCTACTAATATCCGCTAGAGAAAATCTATATTGACTTTGTTGTTGCACTGCATTTGCAGTACTTTTCAAGTAAACAATAGATGTGTTGTTGTGAAAGTGAATTCGGTTGAGATTGGATGGCATGCAAGTAAAGATGGGAAAGAATTATATGCCTCTGTACTCTTGGATCATTGCTTTGCATAATGCTTTCGTGGCTTCCCCCCAGAATGAAATTATTTGCAGTTTTTACGTCAAATCTGTAAAAGTAAGGTAACCTTTCTCACGGGTTGAACAAGATGAATCATAGCACGAATTTTGAAGTGCAAGGAGCGAAGGAGAATTGTGGAGTGCTAAAACGAACAAGTAAGAAAACTGCATTGGGCTGTCGCCGAATCTTATGTAGCCACCATTTTTCTCTTTTAAAAGAGACCTGCAACAACAAAACGAAAGCCAATTATAAAAAAATGGGGCGCATTCGGCCGATTTCCTATTTTTATACAGACACTGTACAATATACGTGAAAATTTTTTCACTCCATTTGTTGCGGTAAGGAAAAAAGCCAGGAGAATCTTTACTACATACTACATATACATACATACAGATGTCGTCACTAGTTTGTCCCCGTATTTTTGGGTCATGAATATTGTTCAAAATAGCTCGGATTAGACCCCATATAAAGTCTTTTGAAAAATTATGATGTGAATAATTGGATTAGGTGAAGCGGGGTAGGGTAGTTAATGGTGAGCCTTGTCCGACTGTAGTATCCCTACCGGCATTTTTTGATGTATCGTTTTTTCTTGCATCTAATAATTATTTCCAATAGTTCACTAGACATTCACGAATCGTTAAACTAACCAAGAATCTTATACTCAAAGCGAATCTAGAATACTGATTATCTTTAGTTTCCAAGTTTCTGTAACTGTACGTACGTATGTACGTGATCACTAGTCGTGTGGACCTACACCTCAAGCTTAGGCTATCTATCTCCATTTACCTTTGAGAGCTTCAGTAACAGGCGCAACAACGAACGGATATGGATAAATAAAGTGAGAGCCCTTCGCCGAGGAAGAGAATACGTGCTTTAAGAGAGCGATCTCTCTATATTTTACTATAATTTTCAAGTATATTTGCAAGTGTACTTCGAAAGGACTTTAAGGGTATTTCTAAAAAGAAGTCAATTGGAGAAGTGAAAGGTATCGAAAGCATTTCTTAGAAATATTATAAAGTAACAAAGTAACACAAGTTTGAAAAATTAAATCCATATTTAAATATATTCATGGCATGACAACAATGATATCGTGTTATTAATGCAAGCAAGCTATAGAAATAAAAGCAGAAAGACAGAAATTCCTACTTTTTCCTCTTACGTTGAGCAATCCCTAGAAACTTCGAAATATAGATATTTTTGAAAACAGTTAGCTTTCAAGAGAGAAAAGTTTTTCTATATTTCTATAAATTCTATTCTCTGTTCACTATTCTTGGACTTATTATTTCATTCAACTATTATAAATAACACATAAAACATAAGTGATAAACATAATGAAATATTCGTCTCGAACTAAAAAAGATTTCTTGCAACATGTTTACTTAATTTGATTTGTTAGTTTACCAACTGCCATCACTACGGCGTGCGTGTAAAACTAATAAATAATAAACAAATTCATTTCAGACAAACACATTTAGATCTGCTTACAGCACAGTTTGTAATGCACGTAAATCACTTAAATTGATTTGACTTTACAACTTATCTGTCATTGGTTCATCACTTGAAAACTCTCACCATCATTTGTTTTATAGTAAAAAGTCGATCAATAAATCCCGCGACTGTCATGTAGATATCTTTCCTAAAAAGAAAACGGTACTGTTGACCGGTATGGGTTGTAGTGATTTTAGTGAAACTGCTTTTCTTATTTTCAAATCAACGGGAAAATCCGAACTTCAGGCGTCGATTACATATTACTTTTCGAAGTGAAGAAGCTGGGTGCGGACACAGCTTCGACTTGGAAAGCAAGATGGCAACTCTTCTCCGTCGAAAACAACAACGACAAAGTCCGTGCAGATAGCGATGATGCTGAACGCATTGAAGTCCCAAACGAGTTTATTAGAGTCGTTTAACTGATGATAACTGGCATCGTGGAGGAAAGAAAAGCAGCAAAATTATTTTGCATGGAAATGATCATAGAAAAGCTATTTGCCCAATAGGTACCGCCTTTGCCCACAGTTGATCGAATCCTTCCCGTGCAATGGGGCGGTGACTATAATAGCAAAACTACGTGAAACGAAGTTCACTAGCTCTCAGCAGCTCGCATCTGTTGCAAACTCTCAAAAGAATCCTTCGGGGAAAAGATTTGCTGCAAATAATGCAGTTATGGCGGAAACTGAAACCTAGTTTTCAGCCCTAAGTTGATTGTATCACTGTTGAAGACTATCTAGAGTCCAGAGAGAGTGCAATTTTACAAAACATATTTACTTTCTCAGTCTCGGAAATTATTGATCACTGCATTATGTTATGTGATTGCTGTAAGGCAAATGTTGTTATTCTTTTTGTAAATTACTGGACATTGCTATAGCCCACCCATTACGCGTACATTTTTTTCTGGATTTTCTCCATGTTTATCGAAAAGAAGAAGAAGAGAAGAAAGAAACAAAGCCGCTGTAATTAGTCAAGTGTGTTAAGTATTAGCGTTTTTTGTTGTTGATCTTTAAACCGTTTGTCAACAGGTTATTTAGTCGGTTCATTTTCTTTGATCTCATGACGCGCAAGAGATATGGAGATTAAGTTTATATACTTTGCTGTAGAACAGAGTAATTCTGTCATTGCGTACGAAATGAAGGAACCCAACCAAGTTAATTTCCCCATGTAATGCTTTTCAAAAGACCTTAACAGACGTTAAATGAATAAAAGAACAACACGCAAATTTGTACTACATTTTCTATTTGTGCGCATATATATGTGATTATAAATTTTAAATTTTGAAAGATTCGTGTTTGACGTTTAAGAGCACACAGGCACACACACACGTTCAAATGGCATTGATAGGGAAGCGATCGATTTTGATTTGCTTAGTGATGGGGGTGTTAAAAATGTCAGTGAAGTTGTATTCGTCGGTTTGCGTTAAAATGAAAATCGTGTTCCGTGAAAGCGCACAATCGGAAGTTCCATATGAGAGTAAATTGTGATGCTCGTGTTAACTCAGCAAGTGTCTTTTGCAATTGGCTTGCGTGTAGACGGTGTCGGGTGCCGTTTGGATGTTTCATGGGAAAGTTTCAAAGTTTTCACCAAAAACTTTTTCCGAATATTTTTCCATTTGAGGAACATTTGGTGTTGTTTATAGCGACTCAGCGATTTGAAAATGCGTGTCTCAGCGGTTGATTAGTGAAAGTTTCCTTCAGAAAATTTTTTTTGATTTTCGTCGTGAATGATCAACAGAAAGGATGCATGGATTAACTTACTACCAATTTTGACAATGAAGTCCCATTTTTTAGAACTGTGAAACACTGGTACAACGAATTAAATCGTGGCCTCTGAAAACATTGATGCTTTGCAGAAACTGATATTGCAAGATCGACACGCGACCCCAACATTTTGTTCTCATTGAATCACAAATAATTTGGCAAAATCCGCATGAGTAACCGAGTAGGTAAGAATCGCATCTAACGGATTCAAATCTCAATGCGGTAGAGTTTCGTAGCTATAGTGAGTGCTTAGTTGGTAAAGGCATTACACCGACTGGACACATAGCCACCACCCTATTTCTCCTCCTTTTCTTACTTCTTTCTGAACATCATCTTGTGACGCGAATAGGGCACACCTGCTGAGTAATTTTTCACACTAAAAAAAAAAGAAGAAAAGATGGTCGTGTCGAAAATGTACACCAGATTATAACAGCGACCAAATCTTGAACCTATTCGTAAGAGACGGAAAGTAATGACTTTCCTTTGCTCCCGAAAATTAGCAACAAATTGCACGAACAACAATACTCTTAGGCGAAAAGCCATTGGCCATGTTTTGCAAGTGTCTCAAACAGAATGAAAAAATGCTATGATGAATAATCAGAACTTGTGCAAAAGTGTGTAAATCACAAAGGATAAACCATAAAGCAATTTGAAGTAATAAATGTCTTTTTATTATCAGGTACAGAGTGTAAATAGTTCCCTACGTATTGGTTGAAAATGAAGCGCGAAATTAGGAAAAAAAATTCATTAACGCGAATAGAAAGGAAAGCCGCGCAGATTTTTATGAAAGAAAATTTCTAAAATGTTGGAAAGTTAATTAAGGCAAACAATGATTTCCCACATTTTGTCTCTTTGTTGTGGATTAACAAAAATTTGTGTTAGGGAACAAAGTTGGAGAATAGAAATTTGTTAATTCGGCATTGTACGGATGGAAGGTAACCTTCATATCAAAGTTTTTTTTCACAATTAATAAACTGTGTTTTCACACAAGATAAGGTTTTGCTTGATGTTTCTTAGATCACGTTCGTACTGTCGTGGACTGTAGATTTGCAACAGCTTACGCTATGTTTACGAGCTTAGAATAATATATTTACAAAGCTTAAGCGACTTCATATGCAACAAATACTTCGCTTCAACCAATCTCTTGAAATGTCACGATTCGACGAACACGTCTTGAATCAATCCCTTATTTATGTTTTTGTAAAGCAGGTAACAATTACAGCATTTTGCTGTAATTGATTAATACTCTTGCCTCATAGATTTCCTAGAGAAGTTTTGTTAATCCTTTTTTACGCATATTGTTGTTAACTATCAGCTGCAGAACGCGCCTCTATTTTATAACGTAGGCAGGCTAAAATTTTGGAAATCCTTATCTACTTTTATTGTTCTCGCAATGTTTTTTAAAGTTTCCTTAACAATAAAGCAAGTGAGAACATTATAGTCGGTCGAGGCCGTACACCACCTTGCCCTAATACAAGTATTCACTTGTTTTGGTAATAATACACCCAAGCTGAATTAATTTTCGCCTTCAAATGTTTATACTATGTACAGTTTAGGTCATCGTAGCAATGGTTATATGAGGGGATATTCAAAAAACTGCCCCAGCCCGTTCAAAGATTTCATATCAGTTTAGAATGCCGAAATACTGTTGCTAAGCCACTTTTGTCGAGAAATTTTAAAAGATTGCAAGCGTTTGGAATGGTTGAAAAAGCATAGCGATCCAAACCATTTTTATTGTTGGATCAAAGCACGCCAGTATATTAAATTTCATCATAATATCTGAAAAATTGCGACCTGTAGCTTGAACATAAATTACATAGACAAACATCAGACGGACGGGCAGATAGATACACGGATGGAGAGACGGACAGTTCTAGAGCGATTCCGCAATGATTCGGTATAATAAAAATTAGGTCTACTATAAGCCATTTTGCGTGTTACATAGCTCCCCAAAAACTTAATGTAGTCTGTACCGCAAGTGGTGTAGGACATAATTCGACAGTTTTATTGTATTGAAATTTATGATCTCTTATATAACTTGCTTTCATGATAGCATCTGTTGCAAGTGTACATCTCTTACCCTTGTTATCACAAGATGGTATAGCAATTTTGTCCATCGTCCTTCGTGAACAAATTATGTGCAAAAATTATATCGCTTAGTAATACTACGCGTGGGTATACACGTAATCTCATATTACGACTTCAAAGAAGTCATAATTTAACTGCATTTGAAATGGAAATTGGGCGCAGCTTACTTAGATAACCCGCAAGAGTATTACAAAATGCAAAAAAACGTCAGGATTCGTCTTTGTTTGACGCTGCATTTCGTTCGTTAGTATCATCACATCTTCAGATAAGAAAAGTTTGAATATATATATATATATATATATATATATATAAACTACATATTCAGATAGTAGCATAATCATATGGGATAGCATCGGCAGCCCCAGCGCATTTCGTAGACCCCTTCGATCAGAAATCTTAAAAGCAACGCTAAGAGACGTAAGCTCATATTGTAAGAGCAAAGTTATAAAAACTCCTTTGTCAATATATCGTTTTAAGGACCATAAGACATGCAAATGGTGGAAATCACGTCGCATTTAAGTCCACCTAAGGCTGTTCATTGGAACATTTATCGTTTTTAGCCTGCTTATCATTATCTTTATTTCACTGCACGTTTCTTTAATTTCTTTGTAACTGCTTCATTTCTAAACATCACTTCTAAAACATCGCTCAAGTGGTCCCTGTCTGACATACATATTGCGTGACTATTGATAGACCCAAATGATTTGTGGATAGTGGCAACCTTCAAACGATACAAGTGAGTATTTCATGAAATGCTGAAAATTAGTTTACAGTTAAACTTTAGTGGCTTTAGCAGCGCTACTTGTGTATGTTGCTTGAACGCTGCTTTTTGATGCGAAAAAATAGCAGGAAATATAAAAAAAGCGCATAAAATCGTCTTGGAACACCGAAAGACGAAGTTGCGTGAGATAGCTGGCACCTTAAAGATCCCAGAAGTCACAGTATTTACTATTTACTATAAACATTTGTCAATGCAAGAAAAAAAGCTCCGTTCGAAGCTGGTGCTGTGCGTGCTCACTCTCGACAACGACGTGTTGATGACTTCGATCACCGTTTGCTGCAGTTTAAGCAAAATAAAAAAGATCTTTGCACATGAAATTCAGCTAATAACTTAATAGCCGAATTTATTTGGCTCTCAGAAATAAGTCTTATGGAAGGTGCTATTAAAAACGATTAAAAAATACTTAAAGAAAAATAAAGAAAAAATAAGAAAATAAAAAAACAAAATTCATATACAAATAAACTAAGAAAAAAAAACATCAAAATGAATTGCTTTTGCACGGATTTTATTGAATCTACATAGCGCTTAAAGGAAGGGGACCACACAATGGTAAATGCCAGTTAAGTCGGAACCAGAAATTAAGAAATTTCAACGGAAGTATTCAGCAAAGAGACTCGAGGTTTCGATATCACCAGAGAATTCGGAGCCATTAAGAGAGATGGAGGAGGGATATATGCATATTCTTCTTGCAGAGCTGACAGATTTATAAAAGTATTAGGAATTACTAAGAAGCGCGCCAGGTAATTACCATAACTTTGATGGGTGCCGTAAGTGAATTTCTGTCTCACCGAAGACTGAGCGAAATAGTACAATACAGATCCCTTTTTTTTTTGAGCAAGAAGGATTTAACGTATTAGTGTTATTCAAATGGACATCGCACTTGTAATGAGGGTACAACTATTAATAAAGGAAAGATCCAGCAATTTGCCGTTGCAATTGCAAGCATGGTTGTATTGAAGTAAGTTTCGGTCAAATAATTCATTTCTCATGGGATATGTGTGCTGCACATTAGAGTCAAATCGGGATACATCCGAGTGGACAGAAACCGGCAAAAACCGTCCGAACCAATCAGAAAAACAATTTCACTTAGAAAACCGTAACCTGTAAATTCATGGTCGAGTTGTCACGAAATATCGACATGTACCGTTTGTAGGTTGGTACTGTGCCCATATCGTACCAATTCATTTTTATTTCCTTAATTTTCTTCTCTTTTTTTCAATAAATTTTTAAATAAATTTTACGATTTCTTGTTAAATTGAGTCGTTGCTTGAAATCTGCACAAAAAATGTTTCAAATTCGTCTACTTTGTCGAAGCACTTCTGAATACATATAT
>CCAG010004040.1:0-11298 GCA_001077435.1 Glossina morsitans morsitans | reverse complement strand
GGACCACACAATGGTAAATGCCAGTTAAGTCGGAACCAGAAATCATTAAATTTCAACGGAAGTATTCAGCAAAGAGACTCGAGGTTTCGATATCACCAGAGAATTCGGAGCCGTTAAGAGAGATGGAGGAGGGATATATGCATATTCCTCTTGCAGAGCTGACAGATTTATAAAAGTATTAGGAATTACTAAGAAGCGCGCCAGGTAATTACCATAACTTTGATGGGTGCCGTAAGTGAATTTCTGTCTCACCGAAGACTGAGCGAAATAGTCGTATACAGATCCATTTTTTTTTTTTTTTGAGCAAAAGGGATTTAACGTATTAGTGTTATTCAAATGGACATCGCACTTGTAATGAGAGTACAACTATTAATAAAGGAAAGATCCAGCAATTTGCCGTTGCAATTGCAAGCATGGTTGTATTGAAGTAAGTTTCGGTCAAATAATTCATTTCTCATGGGATATGTGCGCTGCACATTAGAGTCAAATCGGGATACATCCGAGTGGACAGAAACCGGCAAAAACCGTCCGAACCAATCAGAAAAACAATTTCACTTAGAAAACCGTAACCTGTAAATTCATGGTCGAGTTGTCACGAAATATCGACATGTACCGTTTGTAGGTTGGACCTGTGCCCATATCGTACCAATTGTGTCAGCACTGTTGCCCTATATGTGTACCAGATCGGAGATGTGTTGAGTGAAGTGATGTATTCATTTTTATTTCCTTAATTTTCTTCTCTTTTTTTCAATAAATTTTTAAATAAATTTTACGATTTCTTGTTAAATTGAGTCGTTGCTTGAAATCTGCACAAAAAATGTTTCAAATTCGTCTACTTTGTCGAAGCACTTCTGAATACATATATTTTGAGAAAAAAAAATGTACAATAATTATTATTGTTTATTATTAATAATTTGCTATTGCATTAGTTAGTGTTTTTTTTTTGCTTTCTTAAAATAAGCGATAACGTGTCTATGGCACGCTTAGCTTTTTACGAGTAAAACAATTAAGTATACGTATATTTATTATATTTATTATTGTTCCACAAACGTTGTTGTTGGAGGCAAACATTTAACAAAAAAAAAAAAAAAAAGAAGAAATTCTTTCTTCCCTTTTGTTTTCACATCTGTATTCATTGGGTTTTATATACGATTAGTTTTCTAAAAATAAAACGCGCGAAAAGAAAACAAAAACGGAGCGTTTATAGATTAAATGGGAATTTTTTTGAATATTGTGCTAATTTTCATAGTTTGCCTTGCAATGATAAACAAATGTAAATAGAGTGAGTAAGTAAATAAAAAAATGCATATATATGTATAAATATATATATATATGTATATAGAGATAAAGATAAATGATAAAGTACATATAAAAATGATAACATTTTAGTTGCAATCCCTAACAATTTAAATACTCAGTCCGATCTAAAAATCACGGGAACTAGATATTTGAGTAACAGAGGTAGGAGTATTGTTCAATTTTTTCCTTCTTCTTCTACGTATCCAATACTAACCCATTCGGAAAGAGTAACTGTTTTATTTACTCTTGAATTCTTTTTCTTATTTCAATTTTTAACTTGTTATTATATATGAGATATACATTCAAGCTTAAGCAACGCGAAGTCTCATTGCCAGCTGAACCGTGTTTCAAAAAGATCCATAACACTCGATACGATCAGTTTAGTGTTCTGCTGCGTTCGTAAGGACTTGCGAAGAAAAAAAATTCTCTTTTTAATTCAATGCCATTTGGAACAACATTTGACGTCGACCGATCTTCACAACGCACAATTGGAAAACAGAAATTTATCTGTGTGTGCTTAAGCAGCTGTTTATCAACTTACTTTCTACTTCTTTACGTTCTTATTGTGTCTTCTAGGATATGTATAGTGTATTCTCATAAGTGCTATGGGCTATGCTTAGTTTTGTTCTGGTTACATATGCGTATACGACGACTTTGAAGCTTCTACGTTAATTTTTTAGAGCGCAGCTGATGGACGCACACAGCCGCGACCAAACGAACTCACTATATTCTATCAAACAAGACGTCTTGTATTTTTTACCATGTCCCTAATTCATATTTTTTGCAGTCGAAATGATAAAACTGACGTACGTACATCATTCTGTTACATATAATGTTCTTCCTTGTTGAAATTGAGCTTTTAATTTTAAATTTTGAACACTTTAATAGGTAATGACGGGATAGAAAATGGATACGGCTGAAGCGGATGAGAAATTTTCACTAGTGAAGAAATTGGTTATTTACACATATGTATATACAGACACTTGTCCATGCCGTATGTATTTAAAATTGGTTTCATTTCATGTGAATGCCCGCCCGCCTATCGGTTTTTGTAAAAATTCAATTCGGTCCCACCCCGTACGCAGCACAAATACTACGAGCAGCTTTTGTGGCTTTAGATGTTTGATTAAAATCAAAAAGAAGGAGGTGTGGAAAATGACCAATTTTCTCAGCTTGACACTCCATTTCAAGCATCTTCTTTCGAATGATTTAAAGTGTTATGCTGAAAGTATGACCTGCAGAATGTTGGAATTCAAAAACACTGCAGGAACTTAGTTAGCAAACTAATACATTTTATGAGCCTTTATATGTGTATTTCAGGGTGTTGCGCAAGTTCAGGTGTTTCATGTCATTGTATAACGTCTACCATATGGGAAAGAATTGATATGTATTGATATGTCATTTCTCTTTCTACCCTTTTCCTGTCTAACTCTTAAGGCATGTCTAGCATTGGATCAGCTGGCTTAATGTTGTTACCTGTAACTACTTTCGGCTAATATAGTCTCCCGTCTGTTGACTAAGCTTTGTTTAATTGACGATTTTCACTGTAACCTCATTCTCTTTCATGTTGGAAATTACATTTTTAAGGATCATTTAAATGCATAGACGTAATATTATACAGTCCTAGCTAGACACGTTGTTTCTCAATTCAAAACGCTAATATATCATATTCACTTGCGTTCGTCCGGGCAATTCCGATCAGAGGAAGAATGTTTTTTTGCTCCCGATATGTATCGTATATAGAAAAATTCGGCTTCTTTAAATAATAAAGTAAAACTTAAAGTTAATTATAGACTGGGTGAAAGCAAAACAAGGGTCTGTATATTATCCTCTCTCTTTCTCTGTATCTTTCGATTCCTTCATATTTATAGTTTTAAATCTCGTTTTCTTTGCCTTGGACTTACATAGTATATTTAGTGTTCATTTCAAAAAAAGCACTAAAAACCATTCATTCATTGATATAAAAATTGTGGTCAATACTGCCTTGTAACTACTCTTATGCAGTAGTAGTAGTAGTACTTATTTTTGTGTTGTCTATTCAGCCAAAAATGGTTAAAGGTATGTGAGTAAATAAGCCGCCAATTGTTGTCAACTTTGTTTAGTATTTAATTGAAAAATGCAACAATCATCGCGGACAACAACAAGAAAAACAATTATAAGAATAGGCACAACTTGAAGAGCACACAACCGTTCCTCTTAAACGATTGACTTTCGTTCATGCGTTTGCCATTTGTGTTGTATAAGCTTATGGGATTGATCAGTATGCACAAATCATAGTTGTGTGTTGCATTTTTGAGATGGTCTATGTAGCGCGCAAAATGTAGCATAAAACATTGCAAACTATGCCACAATGTTGATTTCTGAAACCATTGGACGCAGTTACGCATACAAAATGATTTTATGTGGCGTTACAAAAACAAGCGGCAGCAGATGATTTGTGTTGCGGCTGATGTATAGTTAGCTACAATACTTTTCGACTTGTTACAAAAGGAACAGAAAACAGTAAAAAAAAATTATAACAATAACAACAAGAAAAAGAACAAAAAAAAAAAAAAAGAAGCTCGAAGCATTGTCCACACGTCAAATGACTTGTTGTTGGCAACATTTATGGCATGTTGTAATGTGACGCATGACAATGAATCACAATCACAAATGCAATGGTCAAGCATCTGCTGCAACATGTGGTTAAGCGATGATGCTAGCGAATATGCTAGTGTGGCGTTTATAACCGAAAACAAAACGTAAAAAAAAAAAAGAAGAAAATACCACATGATACATCTGTCCTCATACATAAATACATACGTACATAGCTAAATATATACATACATCGATACATATAGACTCAATCACCAATAGTGATGATACAACGGGCGCTTTCAAGTTCCATGTTTGGTTATTATGAAAGAAAAATGTATTCATCTCTATACAGTACACCATTCAATATTAAATGATCGCGTGTATTTGCCTTTTATGGCCATTAAGCGTATGTTTTAATTAGGATAATTAGTTGTTTCCGGTTTAATATTCCAAGTCCAAGTTCAGTCAGCCATTCAGTCACACAGCTCTGATATTCATTCAACTTCACTGACCATTCAACGACTTCTCTAGGATTGTTTCAAATGAATGAATTCATATGGGCGAATTTGTGTGCGTGCGTTTGTGAATTTGTGTGCGTGTATGCTTGTGATTGAATGTTTTTTTTTTTTTTTTTTTTTTTTTTATAGTTCAGTTTTTTCTAACTGACCATAAATGGTTTGGCAACCATGGTCTTTTGAATTACAAATCATTTGATTGAAAGATTTTATAGTTAACCAACTGCCAGCCTAGAAGAAGAGAAGAATAGTCAAGAGAACACAAAAGGCACATGCCACATTGCAACATCCCCAAATGACAAGTTCAGAAGACATTGTCAAACGTTTAAACACATGCGTGTATTGATGATGAATTATTTAATGAATACATTTCAGATAAGATGAGAAACAAAAAGCAAAACAACAAAATATAAATAAATAAATAAATAAATAAATAAATAAATATATTATAATAAAAGAGAAACACAATCAATTGTAGCAAAAATTAGAAGCAAAAGTATTACTACTATGATCATCATTATCGGTAATCATTCGAAAACAGGTTGTGGAAATAAATCAATAGAGCAAAGCCAAGCAGAAAAAAGAATAAAAAAAAAAAACTGGTTCCAAGTCTTTTAATAATTTTAAACATTTATTCTTAACATTCATCTCTTTTATAAAGATTTCATGAATTGTTTATGTATTTATGTTTGCATGCACGACTGTAAGAGCATGCATGCGTGTGCATTCTTAAAAACTAGTCCTTGCATTCGTAATGAATGATTTGAAATTCTTGTGTATTCCAGTGCTTTAGCTTTCTGCAATTCATTCACTTTTTTCCTTTTTCTTCTTATTCTAGAATAATTTTCTTTTTCTTTTTCTTTTTCTTTTTGCTATTAAATTCATGATTGCGGTGAATTTAATTAAATTGCCATCTAAGGAGACTATTTGGCGTCCAAATGTTTTCAACGAGTTGCTGACAGATTTTTATATATATAAGCACCATCAGACGATCCACGTATATTAAACTTCTCATCTAATTTATCACATAACAACGTGCTAGACACTTTATACATACACACATATACATACATATATATTTATATACAAGTATTACAGAAGTATTCTCTATAATACTTTCAGTTCATCATTTACAGGAAGAGAAAGGTCATCTTAACAAATCTAGAGAATCATTATACCATTTATACAAATATTTCCTATTCTCTCAATATATTTATGACGGTAATCATTAATTCGCGTCTCACACATGTTATGAAAATCAAAGCAAAGATCAATTCATTACATTTTTAATAGAATCTTGAAATCATTATCAAATTAATTAAGAATAGGATGAAAAATGTCAAGCTCCCTTTGAAGCTCTTCGAGAACCTAATTCAACAATAATTGCGAGCGGGCCTAAATGTCGATACAACTTAGCTTTCAACATAACCCGACAACAGTGGATAGACAAATTTTGATCTCGCAATCCTGACTTTAACATCCGCTAACTTTAAAAACAAGCAAAAAAGACAGAGTTGATTCTGCAGTCCGCGACCTTGTCGAGCTTGGTTTACACCTGCTTCAGTGTAATCGCAGATTGCTATGGCACTCGATATCTTCTGTGCATTACGGTCCCTCTGTTGGGACAGGAGCGTCGTAATATTTTCATCCTGAGGTTCGAGATTGTTTCTTTCAGCTTCTTGTTGTGAAAAATTCGTTTTGATCGAATGGCGATTCATCCAGCAATAACCATAGCATATGACCTTAGCTTGAAATTACAAGATGACGCCTCATTAGGACGCCGATTCAAGGCAGCCAAGCATTCTTAAAGTCTTTAAATTATATACATATATTTTTCCTTATGAACAATTTCTCAGGGGATGTCTTCTATATAATCATCAGAGTGATGGTCAGAAAAAAAAGAGAGAGCGGGAAAGAGGTAGATAGTGGCCGGAGTTAAAATTCAACGTAAATACACTGAGCTTTATACTGTATAAGCACTTACTTGCTAACTGCGACATGGTCGCTCACAAAAATATCTCAATCGAGAGAAGTAGTTCATATATGAGATCATTCAGCGAACTTATCGTCAGTGAAGAATATTTCATTTGTACTTGTGAACGGTCCCTCTTACTTTGTTTAGGAAAGGAGTTCTTCTTAAGATAAATTTCGACCAGTTATGTTTCAAAGATGCTTTTTAACAGGAGGCTTGAAGCTGTTGATGTAGCAGGAAGAAGGAGAAAATTTGATTTTCATTTAAAACATTCAATGATGCTAATGTCTGTGCGATCATAAAACATGAAAAATTTAATAAACTTTCATAGTCCAATAATTTCACTCCATTACTATTAACTTTAATGGGGCATTTAGTTGAGATTTTTTCTTTTTTTTTTTCTGGGTGCGGCATAAATTTATATGATTATGTTGAAAAACTTAACAATTTCAAGAGGGAAGAAGCAATCAAACGTAACTAATACGGAAGGTACATAAAATTTTATTACTAATTAGGTGTGAAATCGATGTTAAAAACTCTGAAACATGAATATTTTCGGCATGAGGTGTTAATTGATAACTAGACTTTGATGTTGTATGCTAAACACTTACAGGAATTTCAACGGACTCGGCAGCATAAGAAAAAAAAAGTGAAAAAACTTGAAAGTAAACATTAAGTGAAAATAAATATAAAAAAGTAGAAAAATGTTACAATATTTTCTCAGACAAACAAAAAAAGCAAAGCAAAGAAAAGATTAGCTACTGCTCCCATAGCTTTAGTTAACATAAGCAATTGTTAAATTATGACCTCTTTCACTGTTTAGCTCATAAAAACCATTTCTTCACACTAATGCCTTTACATATATAATAGAGTTTGAGTGAGTATCGTCCATAATCATTCCGATAATCATCAATACACTTAATGTAATCGTCATCATAATCGTTACCATGCCCATCAAAATCATCATTAACACTAAAGTACAGAGAAAATTGTATACACAATCCAGGACCATACTACATATACGCGTTCGTATCGCTCCTGAAAAGAATTCGACAATTGTGAATTGATCGTTATTGTCTCAATTGTTTTTGTTTTTGTTTTTGTTTTTGTTATTGATAATTGACAGTGAAGGAAACATCAAATTTTATGAGTTTTCCTATCAATATCAACAACATAGCTTTTGTTGTTGTTGCTGTTGTTTCTTGCTTGTTGTACTGTATTTCTACGATGCTGCGTAGGCCGAATATATGCAGTGTTTCGATTTCCCGATAGTCTGTCTGGGCTGTTTGCCTTGTCAGTAAAAAGACATAAGAAAATTGTTTATTTAAAATCACATCAAGTTTTTTTTTTTTTTGTTCAGCCTCTACACTTTATCGGTGTAAACATTGTTTTCATAAACATTTCATTTTATAAATAATGAAACCAGACAATTGCGTTATTTGTTATGATTTGTAGTTTTTTTTAAATTATAATAAATTTCTATATGATTCTAAAAAGTAATTCTGCCAATATTCTTGTTTCTCTTGCAAATTAACCTTTAGAAAGCGTCATCCTTGCGGAAGTCGTTCGAGGTTAAAATGTATGAATTGCGCTAACTTAATTAACAATCGAATCACTAGATCACTGGGTCAAATAAGATGAAAGGCGAAAGTTAGTGTAACACGAAGCGAGCGGCATCTTCTTGTAGCGCAGATTTTTATCGTGAAGATGCTAGAACTAGAACAAACAACCTAAGTAAATGTCGTCTTGTTTCTTTAGAGACAACCGCGGAGGGTGTGCGTTAAGTCTGGTTTTATACGAAGTACACGTCTGAACGGAAACTTATTTTTTCGCCTTTTCGTTATTGTGGGCTTATTTCTATCATGTATGTACATGATAGCTGTTGTACAAAGAGAATACAAATCTAAAGTTGGATTTGTTTCATAGCTTGAACATCCAGCACCAATAGCCAGTTGCAATACCAACAAAAAAACGATATGATAATTTTGATAATTTCATGCGTAAAAAGCCCACTTATAGCCCACGTGTACCATCAATATTGCTCGCTGTATTTCTTTTTGGCAGAAGAACGATTCTCAGCGTTTTGACGAACCAGTAGAGTGCGCTCTGTTCTTAGCAGTGAATAGTAGATTTTAGGCTTTCGCTATTCAAAAAGGGTTATTAAAAGAGGCAACACAAGATTATTTTTTCACATGTCATCCATCCATCCGTCCCTACGGCAAAAACAATTCGGGAGACATTGGAAGCGCTCTAATGGGAAGTGCTAGCCTATGCTGCTTACACACGAGGCTCAAGGTATTCCGATTACCACTTATCTGCATCGATGAAACAAGCAGTTGCTGAGCAACGCTTCCCTTCTTATGAAAATATATGAGGATGGCTCGACGGCTGATTTGCCTCAAAAGAGTAGCAGCTTTTTGTCGAACGGGGGAAGATAGGAAATGGGAAATATTTGAAACTAAATATTTTTGCACTTTCATAGAATAACCGTGTCTTTCGGATACAATTCTATACGAAAATTCTGGTTTCATATTCACCTACTTGATAATTGTATTACTTGACAGAATTATTTTAAATTTTGATTTTTACCTTTTTTTCGGAAGGCAAGAATCCAAAAAGCAGAATGGAATAGATTTAGCGTATAGCAGATTGCGATAACGACGAGACAAGTTTTCTGTTTTCAAATTATGACCTTTCGAAAATTATGTTATTCTGCATTTATTAATTTTTTTCCTCTGCATCAAAACATGAAAGTCATTTATTTTCTAGAGAGGATCCAAGAGAAAAAAAAATCTGCATTATTTTCCACCTTTTATTGCTGTCACCATCAGTTTATGCAGACTTGAACAAGTCCCTATCTATAAGTTTGCATACACATCAATGGTTTTCTTTGAAAATGGCGTGAGTCCACTTTATATTATATTCTGTTGGAATGGTTTCAAAACTATCCGTACGCCACTTTTATATTTTTTTAATATCAACTTGATTTGAGTTTATAAAGCGATTGTTTTTAGTGTGTTAGTTAAAGACAATTTATAGTTTTCATAACCTCAAATGTACTTACAACACTATCATTGTCAATAAAACGTCAAAATCATATGTTTATGGAACGTCAAACATGAGCCTTTAATTGAATTAAACCAATTTTATCATGAGTTTTTTTATTAAAAATGTCAAAAAAAAGAAAATAAAAAGACTTTATTTCAATATTTTTCTAGGTAATGCCAATGCCAATGAAAGTAAGTTCGTTACAACTTTATACATGACATTTTTACATGACATTATACGTGACATTTTTAATTTTTATACTCCACACCTCTTGTTGCACCTGGGTAAATAAAGTTTGAGCAGATGTGTGCACCACGCGGAAGGATTTGAGAAAAACCCATCTTTTATATGTACATAACGATCGATTCAAATCTAAGCCTGTCTATCCGTCTGTCCGCCTTGTTTTTGTGCCACAATTTTTGAGATATTTTGATTAAATTTGGCAAACTGAAATGTTTTGGCTCAAAGACGACCGCTACTGCAAAGAATTCGGATCGGGTCACTTTTTCAACCCCCCTCCATATATTTTCTTATTTTAAAAAGCCCATATAATTTCTTCTTTTGCATCAATGTGTTAAGCGAACCCACTATAGCGCTTTTACTTGTGTTCATTATGGGAACATTTTTGAAAATACTCATGACGCATTAACTGATGTAAGGTAATAGATCCATTATATCATTGAAATTTTTGGTATTACGATAGACCCGGCATGATGATGTTCGCGACAAATATGGTATTCTTAGCCAATGTAATCCTCAAGATAGCAATATCAATAACACACTTTATAGTAACATAACCCAAAGTTAAAAATATTAAGTGAGATAGATGTAGCGTACTATTAGTATTAGTTAGCTCAGTTATATGGGAATGCGTTATACGAACGAAAGTATGGCAAGCAGTTAGTTAGTGCCGCATTGCGTCAATACAGTGGGCAAAAACTTGACGTTGATAAAATGATGAAAATGACAAGCTAATTAAAGATTGCATTCATTGTTGTAATAAATTAACTTTATGCCAAAAAAATGGACTTACACCACTACCGAATAACGTTAGAATATTCCTTACCTGTGAATGCTTTGAATTTTAAAATCGCTTTCACTTCTATCAACCTTTTTGTTTACTTGACAAGTTCAGTTGTCAACGAGCCAGTGGAGATCGCTTCCTCAATCAATTGGCAGATTTGCTGGTGAGAATGTATTTGGTAATTTTCACGAAGTGATAACTTTATGCCTCAATTCCCTGATAACTAGTCCCAGTCCTATTTCCTATGAACACTGTCAAATTCACCACATTAATCTCTTCTTCTTCTCCTGTTACTTACACTGCTTTCTTCAGCAAAATTAATTTATTAAATATATTACCGCAAATTATTTAATAGAATCTTATTTATTTTTTAACGTCTTTTGCTTCCAATTCCTCGAAAATGAAAAAATGAAAGCAAATTGAAAAAAAAGAAAAAAATTATAGTTATTATCTTAAAAAAAAGAAGAAGATATGTTCAGCCTTTAAAACAGCATGATACGCAAGGTGTAATTGAAACAGACAAATGCTCTTTTACTTGAAAGGATGTCAACGAACAGTTGCCGGCTTTCGCAGTTTAAAACCAATGCTCTCGCTAAGATTACACGAACATGTGAAGACTTTGACGGGCACACGTTCTTAGGGATTCCAGTATGAGAAAAAGTTATTCGTGCAAATGTCATGCGACGTTTTCAACTCATTTACTGACGCCTATCACAGTTGCACATATTTAATGCATTAACTGGAAAGTGTTTGCAATTGCAGTCGAAATGACATTTGTGTTCAAACCTTTTCCTTTGTTTCAAATCGAGAGCCCTCGGCCTGCTGTGATTTCAAGTACTTGGCCGGCAGGGGGTAAGGCCAAC
>CCAG010004038.1:0-13528 GCA_001077435.1 Glossina morsitans morsitans | reverse complement strand
AAAAGAAAAAAATGTTATTATCTTAAAAAAAAGAAGAAGATATATTCAGCCTTTAAAACAGCATGATACGCAAGGTGTAATTGAAACAGACAAATGCTCTTTTACTTGAAAGGATGTCAACGAACAGTTGCCGGCTTTCGCAGTTTAAAACCAATGCTCTCGCTAAGATTACACGAACATGTGAAGACTTTGACGGGCACACGTTCTTAGGGATTCCAGTATGAGAAAAAGTTATTCGTGCAAATGTCATGCGACGTTTTCAACTCATTTACTGACGCCTATCACAGTTGCACATATTTAATGCATTAACTGGAAAGTGTTTGCAATTGCAGTCGAAATGACATTTGTGTTCAAACCTTTTCCTTTGTTTCAAATCGAGAGCCCTCGGCCTGCTGTGATTTCAAGTACTTGGCCGGCAGGGGGTAAGGCCAACTTAAGTGCATTCCGGTCGCATCATTATGTGATAACTATTTCTTTTCATTTTTTTATTCTTTCTTTTTTTTCTGGATTTTTTTGTATTTTTAAGAAAAATTTAAAACTGATAAGAGTTAAATATCTCTTAGAATAGTGCTCTGCTGCATTTTTCTTCGAATAAGTTTTTTATGTGTATTTAAATTTATTAAACATTTATATGTATATATATATATTTTACAGATAAGATAAATGATTTGTATTTCAACATTATTTCCTTGTGTTTGCTTGTGTTTGAGCATATCTCCGACTGTGGGTTTCGTCATTTTTGCTCTATGTGGTATACAACGTGAGTCATTAATTAGTTTGACGTAACGTTGCAGTTGACGATGAGAAAGTTTCCTTGTAATTTGGTAGTTTTTGTGTGGTCTCTTGAACCTTATTTTTGCAGAACTATAGCTGATTAATCTACTTTTAATATTTATATTTAAAAAGAATTTCGTGCAAATCTTATCCATCTTAACAGCCATTATTCAAAAGAAAAGAGGAAACTGCTACGGTACGGAACAGTACAGCATTTCGGTGATAATTGAATATGGGAAACAAATAGAACCTTTCCTCACCTTAGTTATAAACTTTTGTCGCCAGGATTCACACTTGATAACGATTGAGTTTTTCGACTTTATCGTGCAATGTAAGTCAAGATTTCCGTAAACGATGTCCATGCTTCCTTAGCATAATGAACTAAGTTAAAGTAGTCTGCGTGACCTTTCACAGATTTTTTATAAATCCTTCGATAAATGCAGCCATCGATTCTACTCTCATACTCTCATTTAACAAACTTAATTTGTTAACTAACCCAATATTGTTCTTATGTTCCATGTCCGTTTCCATTTTTTCTCATTCGAAAATAAAATAGACATTTTTGTTTTGCAGGAGCAAGCGCTTCATCTCCTTTGCTCGAACTTTTTTTTGATATGTGCAAAGTTTTGGAAATAGATCCCCGGCTGACTTTGAAATGAACACAAAAGCATATTAATATTATTCGGCAGATTTTGACTCTTCCTAATCTTCGACAATTTCTATAGCACCCCACTTGAACGCATAAATTAATCTTGGGCGGATCTTTCACTTCGTACGCAATAAAATTCGGAAACAAAATTCACTTTCTTGTTAAATAATCGTCAAATTTATAATATAAAGTTATTGCGGTGCATAACGTTCAGCATTTTTTAAGTTTCAAAACCGTAGCTATTACTACTTCTAATTTTTTAATGATCGCCTATTCCTTGCACGCCTTTAAGCTAACTTTATACGCACCAACAGAAGCCAAAGAAATAGTTTTAACAAAAATCTCATTAACATGGATATCGTCTCTAACCAAAAATTCGTATTATTCTTAGGAAGGGCTATCAAAAGTTCATTTCGATTATTCTGGTATTTTTAAAACACTGAAAAAATGGTAATGTCCTGAGTTGATTAAACTTTCCCGGCTCTTTGATGCAAAGTAATTGCGTGCAAACACAACATTGGCTTGAAAAGATTAAGCGCATAAGGTAAAGAGACTGCCGAAAGTATCGATTTATAGAAGTTTCACAAATTTTAAATTGGATTCCATTGAGCCCGACGCTGCCCAAGAGAGGTGGTCGCACCAGTAAACATTGAAAAGCATATCCTGAAAATGATGCTAAATAATCGAAAAAAGAAGTTGGAAGAGATAGCTGGTATGTTATCGATACGAAAAAACAATGTACTCAGTATTTTACATGAAACCTTGAACAAAATCCTTTTTCCGAATGAGTAACGAATGCGTGGAACCTGGTAGAAGTCGACAGCTACGGTGGTAAAATTGCATAAGTCGAAGTTCGAATTATTGTCCTAACCGAGGTATAGTTCAGGTAATTGGTTGTATCCAACCTTCAAATGGATGTTCCAAGATTTGAATTATATGATAAAGTCATTGTAGCAACGAAAGGATATTTTAACTGTCTTGAGAATTCGTTCTATGAAAAAGGCTTTGAAACGTTGGGCTGACGCTTCCTTTATTCAAGGAGGTCGTGTTAACGAATAAAGTCAAGTTTTGTAAAAAAGAAGAAACAAACAAATTTTACTTTTTGCTTCGTCCCGAGACTTATTGACCGATGTACTATAATCAAAATATATTTTATTGATGATAACTTAACTTTTGTTTAACCTATCGCTGCTATTGTTTTTCTATACATCTTCTGTGTTATCCTCTGTGCACCTCTTTTGTGCTTGTAACAAGACACCTTGTCTTTTAGAATCAATAACATTTTAATTGAACAAACAATACCAGTAATACAATAAAGGACAAGAAGATGCTGATTTTGTCTGCAAGATGAAAGGCATTCTTTGCTTTAATAATGTTTGGATAAACTTTCGTTTCGACTGACTGGCAAAAGTTTAAGATCATTTATACGCATTTTCTAACGAGCTAAGTACAGATTGAAAGACTTGGCTTGGGTTGTCTGTTATAGGAGAAAAATGTAACTGTTAGGAACTTGTGAATTGTTTGTACATTCTTCATTATTGCCTAAATCTCTCAGCAAGATTAGGTTTTTTCAGTTGGTTGTTTTCGAGATGACTTGGCCAGTAGTAGTTAATTGAAAACAAAAGCAAAAATATTCAAAATAATGACACCCAAATACAAATGACAATTGCGAAATTGCATGAATCGAATTCCTATTCTAACCACCGTACACCCGTACTATGTACCTAAAATAATTGATCTATGTTTGTACAAAATCTGCTTAGGCAACTTTCATATGAAAAATGTTAAAATTTTAAAATTTTATTTTACTTTATTCTGTGATTCCATTCAAAAAAAAAAGGAAAAAAAATGCTTCTCTTCTATTTCATTTCTTGGCCTTCATATATTCTGAATTTTAGAAATTCTGCTACATACAACAAAAGCAACAAGAAAAAAAAGAAACGACATATACATAAATCTTCGTTCTTCTTGCATCAGCAGGCGCCAATATTAGCATTTAAACAATAACAACACTTACACGACGAACAAAATAAGAAGACTACTGTCTCTCTGTTTAACTAAATTGATGAGTTATGGTTTATGTAAACAGACACGCAGAAATTGATGTGTTCTAAAAGACCACTTGAGGGATCATCTTTACTAATTTGCCGCATCAGATTTCCAACTAATTTCAATGATCATCATCATCATCAAGAGTTAATGTAGTGGAAATTTTTTCTCTTTTACGAACCGGAAGATCCTTTTCTTTTCATTAATAAACACTATAAGGACCAAAAATAGGCTAAAGCAAGAACAATATTTCATATTTCGAGAACGTTTACGGGACAATAAAAAAGTTTATGCATTTTTGATTAAAGTCTATTTTTTAGTTAATTGATTTATGTCAAAAGTCGCAAAAACACTGTAGTGAGACATGGCCTACCATTAAATACTCTACAGCAGTTCGACGACTTATGTTCGAAGTAATAGAAAAAGTGATCCGATCAGAACCGTTTTCAGCAGCTTTCTCTGGGACCCTAGGCCGAAGCATGACGACGTACGAAAGGCGGACAAGCGGATAGACAGATCGACAAGCTTAGATCGATTCAGAATAATTTTATTTCCTGACGGACATACGGACATACGGACAGAAAAGATTAGATTGAATCGGAATCACTTTCTATATGAGTGTATTTTAAGTCGTTCTGGGTGTTGCATACATCCGCACAAACTTAGCATATCCTTGTGCCACGTATGGTGTAGGGTATGATGAGAAAGATTGGCACGCATATAGCGACATTTTGGCCTAATATATTCGGATCGAATTTTAAATAGTCTTAATGTCGTATTAAAACTGCTTACACTAATCTCGAGACAAATACGCGAATTTCGAATTTATAAAGTAATTTAGATATATATATATAATAAAACTAATTGTTTTGCGCACCTGAACAAAGACAAATGAACCCGCCCACAACTAAGAAAAAGCTAAGCTACCTTATATAGTATTTGTTTTTATTTATGTTTTAAAATCAATCTATGTTTGTTCATTAGGCTCAATATCCGTTATATCGAAACTAATATACATACAACTATGCATAACTGGTCTTAAGTATTCATAAAATATTGTTATAATACATCTTCAACACTTTTAAAGTTCAACTAATATAACAAAAGACAAAACGTCTTTCGTTCATCTTTGGAAACACAAAAGATTACAAAATTCTCTACAAAATAAAAAAAACTCCACGAACATCACAACGCCACTTAGTCTCTTAAATTTGTTGTTGAATCATGATAGCTGTGAGGGGTATCGCGTTGATATCCATATATACATACGACCATATATAGAATCTGCTGCGTATCACCTTTTCTCCCTTTTGGGCCTCCACTCTCTCTTGCTCGTTAATCTTCTGTTCTTCTGTTCTTCTGTTCTTATTCTGCTTTTTTGCGGCGCGTACATCTTTCATTCTCTCATGCTTATTGGCTGTTATTGACGTTATGCAGGAGGAGCTCCCGTTTATAAATGATCCTTTTGTATGTTAATTGCCATCGCACAAATACGTACAAATATTTCGTCGATCTTTTTTTTCATTTCATTCTATTTTGTTGTTTTGCTTCCTTAGGTTTTCTGTTTCACTTTTTTATCTCTTTAGAAGTTTTGGTTTCCCTGACGGTACGTCGCATTGTATAATGTACATATTATTAGATAGGTTTCTTATTCTCTTTGAGTCATTTATACATTTCTCAGGTTTACATTCTTCGGGCTCACAGGAAAGTAATAATAAATTAACAAGAGTGCTTTTCTTTTGTCTTCAATTTCGTGTTGAGTGATTTTATGCGGTGAATAACTATACGTTTTTTTATATCTGAAATTACATCGCCGCCGCTAAGCAAGCTGATATAAGTGCGTTGTGGTCGGCGCTGCATATTTTCGATCACACTTGCTTTCCAGTGCTAGATGCTTTGGTAAAATAAATTATTAATATTTTTCGCTTTAGATTAACAAAAAAAAAAAAAAGGTTTGAAAAGTTATAAGTGGCATTCTTAATTGATCGTTACGAACTATATATTATTTTTAAAACATAATCGTTATTTATTCTACATTCGCAACATCATTAGTTGACTTTTATAAAAGTACAGCGACTAATTTGCATTTTTCTTCTCAACATTTTGAGTTCGAAATAAGCTAAAAGGTTTGTCGAATTCCCTTAACACACGTACGATTGTGAATTCCATTACGAGGCGAACTTCCACTTTATATGCATGTCTAGCATCTTACATCAATTATTTATTTACCTGCTTTTCTATCATCATCTCTGTAGCTCTCGGGGCCCTATCGGGCTTACTTATCTAAATAGTAGTATATAGCAATATGCAGGCCACCAAGTTGGTTAGTAAATCATATCGAATCGAGTACGTTGTCTTTCATTCCGTACGTCTTTAAGGCACAGCGCTAGTAAGCTCATTAACCTTCAAAGTTGAGATTGCGAATCAAGCTAATAAGTTCTTACACGATGCTAATGTTAATCAATGAATACGTTATGCAATTATTTCAAGAAACAGATTGAAGCTTCGAAGGAATTGGTAATCGTAGGTGAAATTCACTCTTTCCACTAATTGTCAAATTCAAAACATTGTAGACAAATGTTCTTCGTTGTATAAGAACAAAACAACCATTAAACAAAAGCTTTATCTTTCGAATTTTGTGGAGGCGAAAACCTTTTAATCCTTTTTTTTTTTAAGTACAATACGCGCTATGTAACGTTAACGATAATAAGGAGTTTACTTTTTACGGTATTAATCTATATATACAGATATGTACTTACGCATATAATTCCTTTGCCACATAATTTCTTGTAAGTCGTAGATAACACGAATTGCAAGGAAATCGTTATTCACATTAGAAATCTTTTCGAGATATGCCTTTAGATGGCTACTTGGGGATCTAAAATGGCGTTAATTTAACCAGCAGCTTGTAGCAGCTTGGAAAAGATAGAAATGACGTTCCGCATAACCGGGTAAACGAAAGTCGGG
Organism: Glossina morsitans morsitans; assembly: GCA_001077435.1. Lineage (NCBI taxonomy): Eukaryota > Metazoa > Arthropoda > Insecta > Diptera > Glossinidae > Glossina > Glossina morsitans. Next base: position 7,089 of record CCAG010004038.1, on the reverse strand, counting down.
GCCACCAAATCGGTGCAGGCAGATACAAATCTAAGTGCGGTAGGCCATGCGTAGCGCTCAGTCGGGCGAGAAATAACACACCCGCTAGACTATGGTCACTTCCTATCCCCTTCTCTTTCCACACTTCTTTCCGACTTATCGCCCTGTTATACGTGTTGAAGCGCTACCATGGCCTTTTTGATTTCACGATATTGTAGTTATGTTAACCTTCTGCGCTGCCACCAATTCTTTATCTAATAACTTTAAATAATATTGTGTTTACTTTGTGTCGAAACGGGAGTTGATGTAAGAAATACAATGTTGGCATATAGACGACACAGGAGTGCAAAGGGTTGCCGTAATTGTTGTTGTTGTTGTTGTTGTTCTTGTTATCACAATATTATTCTTGTTTTTATAATTTATTTACAAAAAAGAAATAATTTCTTAGACTAAAGCAAGATTACTACTAGCAACTAAGCCTACTCGTCCTCTCAAACATATTTATTACGCATGCTCGGTTTTACTCTATATGGTTACATATAATTAATAATTTATAAGATGAGACATATCAAGATTTACAAGTTCTTCTACTTTAAATGGCTCGTGTCGTCCGGGAAGTAATACGCTTTGCAACGGAATTTATGTGACACTTAAAAATGTTTCTACATCAAGCGTCAATCTAATTTTATCGTCTCGATTGTAATGCGCAGTAGTATGTGTCAGAAATCCCGTGCTGTATATCCTCTCGTGAAACTAATTTTATAAGTTTTCTCTGTGTATATCTGTGATTCAACCTGAACAAGTCCATACATCATTTGAATGGACCCGTGTTCCGCCCACAATATCTGCAAAATTGCCGCACAAGTGAATAAAAGTTAATAACAAAATTAATTTTTAAAAACTTTAATCTGTAACCACGTCTAACAAACATCGGTTCGAAGTTCTGTTGGGAATATCTAGTACAGCCAGCTAAAAGGCTGAAAATATTTCCGATCGACATATACTGAATCGCCTGCAGCAAAGGCTGAAAACAGCACAGCTCGTATTACATGCAGATGTATCTATGACGTAAACATAGAAAGATAAACGGGATTTTGTTACGTGTCGTTTTTCACTTGTATTTGTAACTTCAGTAATATGCAAAGGTACTCTCTTTCTCGCATACAACTGACACTTCAACTTAAATTTATCTAAGAAATTCGCTGGAAGTAAATGTTCCTCAGCAAAATATTAGCGCACTAATCCAGATTACGTTCGTATGCAGTAATAAAGATAATCACTGGGATTAGATATTCGATTATTCTTGCCCAGCTTAGGTACAGCTAAACGCATGTATGTATATGAGAAGGTATTTCACGTGCAAGATATTCTTTGCGCGTTAAGGTATTTATTAATATTTTCGCTTTATATCTATATCGACAAAATGTCTGGTCATACATTTCGCTTTTAAGAAGCGCAGACAAAATGACGAATCAATAATGCCGGAGTCTTGAAATTAATCAAAAGTCAGCGAAGCAAAGAAGTTGATGTAGAAGTGGAAGCAAAAATAAAATGATGTTAGCATAAAATCTAAATTTTAAATTTCAGAAAAAAGGAAAAGAAGAAATAAATAAAATAGCCTTTAGAACTCAAGCAATACTCAAGGAATAGCAGATATTGCGGCTCCAAGTGGCGACGCCACTGTTGACTTGTCTTAAAGAAAGACTTAAGTCAATGAGACGTCTTAAAGGCTGAGCCCAGCAAACAAAACAATAAAAAAAAGTCCCACTTTTTTATATTGTGCATGAAAAGAAAATAAAGAAAAAAATTACAACTCCACCTACTTTTTACGCTAATGGCCTTTAAGCAAAACGAAACTGACGACAAAGAGTCTTCTGAAAGCCACAGAATGAAAACACAAAAAAACAAAAAAAAAAAAAAGGAAACGCTGTGCATAAGCGTCGTCAAAGAGTCTTTTATGCAAGTTTTTCTGCTTCCAAAGAGTAATCAAGCGAGCGCATACATTCATCAATACTTAGGTATATATCAGCAGAATTGTTTATATTCTTTTATTATATAATGAAAGCAGAGTTTATTTATTTGTTTGTATTTTTTAAATGAAAGGGAAGAATAATGATAATAATTTTTATACGTGGCTTCGATGCGGATGATGATGTTGCCGATGATGATAATAATGAGTGATGTGCGCATGCTTATCTTACTCTTGCTTAATAATTTGTATGCATACCTGTGCGCCTGGCTATACAAGATTAACAGGTGTTTCCCTAATGTAAAAGTGGTGAAGGCTGGAATTTTTCATCTTTTTTTTTTTTTTTTTTCTTTGGCGATAAATAAGAGGGGAAAGTTGTTGTTATATCCTCTTAGAATATTTCTCATCTAAACTCTTTGATCGGTACAAGGTAAGTTTACTCCACCTTTCTTGTTTGTTCGCTAATGTCTTGAAAGTTATGTTTAGTCATTGCGTGTTGACTTGTGTGCGCTGTCGTTTCTGGGAATAAAAAAATACACACACACATACACACCCGCATAGATATATATACATGTATAAATAAGTAAGTTAAATATATATATTATGTTATATATATATATATATATATATATACATATATGTATACGTACATGTATACACAAACACACATTTATTTATATATGTATATATTGTTGTATATTTATATAAACACTTACGTACAATACGCAAACCATTTTGATTTTTAACAAAACGAAAATATTTTTTTATTTAACCAATAAAAATGTTTCGTTTAGTTTCTTCTCATCTTTTTTTCTTTCAGCGTTTTCAAATACTCTTACATTCTCTGCTTCATTAAAGTAACCAAAAAAAAAAAAGGATGTTCATTCTCATTGTTGTTGTCGTACCACCTTTATATCTTGTTATATATCAGCATTCCAAAATTGAAACAAAAAAAAAAAAAAAAAAACACAACGAAAAACTTCTTAAAGAATGCTATAGCTGTGAGTCTTTTTACTCACGCGGGTGGTCGTTGTCTGCTTTGTGTCTGTATATGTTTATATACGCGTGCATTCGTTTGTGCATGGCATGGATCCCCTTGATCTGAGATGAGTATTCACTGCTTTGTAGCTTTTTTAGTCATGAGTTTTATTTCAGTCAGACAGTTTGGTTTCTATAACTTCTGCCATAAGCTTAACTGAATTCTCTCTCGTATATACCGCATCGTACTGTGATATAAGAAAATTTACATTTTTTTTTCTTCTTTCGGTTCGAATTTCCTTGCATTGCTGTTATTCCCCGTAAGTACGACAATGTTTTAAATTATAATTTTAAATTACTTTTAATAGCAGAAATGGAAATTAGGCCTTTTTTAATGGCGAACATAACATATATTAAATCATTTTATATATATAATCTTCAAGATTATGTACAAAATAAAAACAAATTAAAGCAATTTTTCCAGGAATTATCAGAAATATGACTTAAATGCAAAGCTCTTTCTTTTTTATGTGGTTACCAGGGAAGTTTTTGGTTATTAAGTTTCCCCGTTTTCGAACTCGATCGCAGGAATTGTACGCTAGTGCTCAGTTTGCGGAGTATATTATATTTTGAAAGGTTGTCTTACTGAGAAAACCAGGCGTTTTATCGTTTTTGATATCCCGAATTCGTTTCTTAACTCTGGGCTGTGCGTGGATGTGCGATCCAGTCTTCGAGGATTCGTACGCTTCATCAAGAGCCACGAACTATAGCTGGGGAGAGAATTTTTATATTGAAAATTTCATGTCAGGGATAAAAACCGCAACTGAATGTAAAAAACAAGCTTCGTAAAATACGATATTCAAGCCAGGTGCAGCTTTTTATCGACTTTGCGGACTTTGCTCCCTCCTCCGCACGGTTAACTTGCACAAGTTTTCACAAGACAAATATTAAAGAAGCAATCCTTTAGAATTAACTTCTAAGAGATTTATTCAAAAGAATTTCAAAGAAATATTTCAGTTTTTGAGTTTAGCAGTGGAACGATTTGAGCTTAAAGCCGATTTAATTGATATCACTGTATTTTTCGAAGCGGATTTAATAACTGATTATATTTTCCATTGTTCGATTGACACACAGGCCTTCACAAAAATTCCATCCAGAACAGGTCGCAGTTATCAAATTGTTCATTACAACTTAGTTGTCCAAGAACAAAATTCATATGAAAGCCAACAAGACGTCGGCAAATACTTGAACATCACCAAACTTGAGCAATTTGGAAAATGATGTAAAGTGTGAATGACTAAAATTACCAGCCTGCAAAAACAATATGAATCACATAAGGAGAAGTTATGCTGTGCGCTTGATGCCATTGATCGCTAGGCCCGACATTGTATTGGTGATTATAAATTTAAAAAGACGAAGTTCGCCCGAAATTGTCAAAGCAAAACTATGCCAAAACACTACAATAATTTCCTATTAAGCACATTTTTCTCCAATCAATGCAACGAAACCCTTTTTTACCCTTTCGCGACATCCCAACTCAACCATATTTCGCCACCAATGTGTGCTTGCAGTCTGCCATTACAATAAATAATTGTCGTATCTACAGCGGCGTCGACCGTTCGCTCGCGTCAAGTGACTACCGTATATAGACGATACCCGTTCGCGAAAGGAGTGATATATGTTTATTACATACTACGCATCTCGATTCATCGAACTCTTGATGAATTCGGAATTTAGGGAAAAGTCCTCGTGTATCGTTTCGAAAAGTGCCATAACAGCAGCATGTTACAATTTTCTACCGAGGTTCCACAAATTTACTCTCGCAATATGTTGTTGACTTTACCGGAAAGATGATAAAAAGTCGAAAAAAGTTCAAAACGTTATTTATGCATAACAACATATGTACTCTTTAATCCACGGTTAGGTTAGTTATGCCCTAAATCCCTCGTGATACAAGGGTGTTTTAAGTTTGTGCGAATGTATGCACGATATCGATTCAGAATCACTTTCTTAATGTAGATGTAAGCTTGTTCGTTCGTCTGTCCATCAATTCGTCTGTCCGTCTTAGTTTCCTAAGTTCAACCTACAGGTATGAAGATTTTTGATTACATTTTTTACACTGACGCATTTTGACCCAACGATAAAAAGGGGGGCGGGGGGATCCGTTATAATGCTTTTACTTGTTTTACTGCAAAAAGAAGAAAACTGTAAGTCATGAACAGTTAGTTAGTTGTAAAAGCAAATAGGATTAAATTTGTTTGCCCCTAAATCGAACCTTTTTCATGCACGCACACGCTCACATACAATTCTTTGATAAATATGTAACCGGGACGACGTAAAGGCTGGAAGCGTCAAAAAGGAGTACGCTAGCGACAATGAAAGGTAGAGAAAGGTAGGAAGAAATCAGAGAGAGAAATCGTAGACAATCTGCGTAATAAAAAAACAGAAAGTGCTTACACTCTTACTCCAAATTAACTAAAGCTTGTATTTGTTCCAGTTACACTATTTAAAGTATTCTAATAAAGAATCGGTTAATTGAAATGTCTTGGCTTAGCAAGTGTTGTACGATTCGTTAGCTAGGTAACGCTCGACATTGGTTACAAAGCAGTCAACATATTTTTTATTTGCTTATCTTAAAATAACACTGCATAGGATCGTCAAGGATCGTCGGTAGATAGTCGATTAAATGCAATCTTATATAATATTAAATTCTTATGTAAAGTCAAGCTTGGTCCTTGACGATATTATAATTTGGGAACAAATTTAAACGTTCATAACCACCTCGTTTAATTATGCTTACTTTGGACCGAACATTGAATATTTCTTGTAAATTATATAAAATGATTGCGAAAGATGTTTGCATCGTTTAATGCATCCTTACTTAACTTAAGTTTAAGTGATTTTCTTAGGAGCTTCAGGTTCAGTTTTGAAGAAAATTTTTTCATTATTATGAGAGAAATATCATGTTTTCATTCCAGCAAAGTTTGTTTTTGCAAAACATTTACCAACATCAACTTAAGAGTTAAACGAATTTTCTTGAACTTCCGGGATTATATTTGCTCGATGTTTGTAAAAACGGCAATATCCACAAATTTCCCATTATGCAAAAAACCAAGAAACAAACAAACACGCACGGCCCACTATTAATTATCCTATACCGCCCTACAGTTACTCATGTAACTACATTTCAAGATAAGGGATCCGAACCATGTTCAATAACGTGCGTGGTTGCGGCGAAGCACTTTAGTATAACAAATTTCACAAAAATATCAGTCTGAAGGTTGGGCACACACAAATAAGACGAACAGGCCGAGGGATGGGCAGATGGACACATGAATGGACATGGTTACATTAAATCAGAAAGCGATTCGTATGATAAAACGTGGGTCTTCCTCAATGGTGTAGGGTACAAAAGTCTATATATTGACTTTTAAGATATTCCTCTCTTCATAAAAATCCCTTTTAGTTGAAAAGAATTTTTAAAAGATTTTTCTACCAACTAAGTGACTCGTGCGCATATAGGATTTGCGCATAGGAGTTCTTTATTTCGGTTTTTTCGGTTCTTCGTAAGTCATGATTTAATGGCATTTGTAACTTTTGTAAATTTGACTAAAATTCGAATGCCTAAACAATCACCCATAGAATAGCGAACATCTGATGGTTTGGAAAAAAAAATTGGAATCACACGCGTTTCGATCGAAATGTATGGAGTAAAAGTATATTTGTGATGCAAAATATTTCCATTTTGAGAAAATGAGTTTCTTTGCGATTTGTTTGTGGCCCACTTTTGGGATTAGTGCTTGCAAGGTTTGGATGTCTCAAACATGGAACCTAAGCCAACTAGCCTTTAGCTAAATCTTGTAGATGTCGAGAATTTGGTTAATGAGAACAAATTTCTCTAATTAATGCATCCTTACTTAACTTAAGTTTTCTGATTTTCTTAAGAGCTTCAGGTTCAGTTTTGAAGAAAATCTTTTCATTATTATGAGAGAAATATAATATTTTCCATCAACATTCGTGTGGATTAACCCTTTTTGAAAAGTAGTCTTGGGAATGGTTGTTTGTTTTGCTTAGCTATGCTAAAATCTCCCCAAAATCTCCCTAATTAGTCACGCCCTTGGTTGCGATGAAATTAAATACAATTTTTTTTGGTATCTACGTGC
>CCAG010004033.1:0-46884 GCA_001077435.1 Glossina morsitans morsitans | reverse complement strand
ACTGCCGTTCGACTTAAACTGGCAAAAGTCATGATTGCTGCACATTGCACTGCCTTACCACAACTTTTTAGAAATTTTAGAATAAAAAATTTCTCTTTCTTTGAATTTTTATAATGTATACTTGATTAGCTTAATGATCCAAGAAGCCATTAAGATAATTTCTTAAGTAAAAAGGGATAATTAATAGTGTAAGATAGCACTGGGCTTTTTTGTTTATACCAATCTAAAGCATGTGCCTTTGTAGAGGTGTGACATGCCACATTCCATTTATAATATCTGGACATTCGTATCTGCCCATAAAGTACATATAGCCTTGATGACCATACAGTTCTCCGATAACTGACACATAACCGCCTGCCTACATACTCAAATTCTCTTGTGCATATTGTAGAGATCCGCATCTAAAATTTATTATGAATTTTACTCTCATAATTTTTCTGACTGGTTTGAATAAGTGAACGCTAAAGAGTTATACCAAGGCGAGTAGAATTTTCTTACCTGTGTGTTTTATGCAGTCCTCTGCACCTATTAACTAGCAAGCAATTGGTGAAAGCCACATAAAATTGAAGCTTGATACACATAAGGCTACAAAATCAATATTATGCGAACCACGAACTTTATTCCAAAATTTACGGTTACTTCAAGGACAACGTTGGAAGGAAAAATTTGAATGGAAACTTAAAGCTAACTTGCATAACTGTATTTGGATAAAAAAAAAAAAAGATAAATTATTAACTTTTTGCTCTTTTAATATAATGAGAAGCATATAGTAGGTGCCAAATGATTCAGTTCATGCGGAATTTAATTTTCTTATGTTAAAACTGTATTTGGAAGAGTATGAAATAATACGTAAATAAAATATTAACATTAAAATTATGATATAAAAAAGAATTAAAAATTATGTATCACATACTTAACTACGTAATAATTTATACGTGCACGTAAGTACTCGCATCTATCGCTTACGAGGGCTCTTCACCATGTAACGAGAATTTTAAAATTCCCAACTAAATAAATATTTATTTTAAGTTAGCAAGCCAAATAGCAATAATCAGAGCAATACAAACTTTGTATCCAGATGGCGGATAGACGTTTTTCGTGGCATATGAATAACACAGAGAATTTCGTACATCCTTGTTAAGGCCACTTAAAGAAAAAGCGCAAAACCTAAAGGGGTTACCTACAGATATAGCTCGCATCTTGTAATTGCATGTAGCTGAGGTTGACAAGACATTGTATTGCTATGCTCTCACAAATTTTGTGAAATGTGCTCGCCTCTAAGAGTTCGACCAACTTGGACCTCCATGAACTGTTCAAGTTAATATTGTCCTCTCTTTAAAGAATATATGATATTGAAATGTTACGTTTTTTTTTCTGACCAAACCTCGCATATAGATACAAGAGCATTTATGATAATATATTTTGCATTTATCAGGGCTTCCAATATGCGGTTGAACATAAATGAAAGTTATGTATATAATTAACTAAGTGAGACGGAAAGATATTTATACGAAATTCCTGTACGTTTTAATAGGTAGAGCTGGATTAAAGTATACGTATGGGTTAAATTAGCAATAAATATGAATATATGAAGTATTATACATGCATACTCAAGTAGTATCCTTCAGGATATTAAGAGCGTATGAGTAATGAATGTACCTTAATAATATATGGGATATCTACAAACAATAACTCATAGCTTCCAAATAGCAAATAAACAAAAAATATCTATATATGTGTGAAGTGAGAAATGTTCGATTGGGACCGAAACCATTAGTTTGCGAGTGATCATTGTTGGTAACTTAAAAAAATAATTATCTATAATGTTATAATCACGATATGTACAAAGATTGAGTTGTAACTGTGAAAAGGGAGCAGATCTAGTAGAGTATAAGCACAGAGAAGAACTATGAAGAAGAAGAGCTATGATCAAACAATCATTTGGAATCTAGGACTACTGTACTGTACTGAGTTATGGTCAAACAATCATTTGGAGTCCAGGACTACTTAATAGCCGAGGGGATAAAATTCGTATTCGAGTCTCAACGCGATAGGCCATTTTGTGTAAGGTATTAGTTACTTAGACCTATGTTCGATTTTAATAATTTAACCTTAAAATATTGTATACTGTTTACTTTATTTTCTCTGCCTGCTTCTGTTTGATACTCCTTGCTATGGTGTCATAGTTTAAGCCTAGATGACCTAAGTTCACTTGCTAGTGCTTTGGGCCTAATAATATTCTAAAACAATGGTTGATTTTGACCATTGCTTCGTTCTAAATCGACATGTAATTGCTTAAGCTTTTAAGCAATTACGGCTGAATGTATGTTGTATTCAGTAATGAATAAATGCATTTAATATCATATAAAATATAAATGGGGGATGAATTTCATCCTCATCACATTAACAATGCATTGTAAGGCAAGATGCCCACTTTGTCGAATTACTTTTGACGCTTAGTTCGTATCACTTAACTATGACTTTCACGTTAACGTCAGCTTTATTTACAATTCTTAGGAGATGTGCTTACAAATTATTTTGCAAACAATTATTGCTTCTTCGGGTCTTGTCTGTTCGAGTTTTACGATGTAACACTATTTAGTCGATCCAAGCAACTTTGTCTTCTACAATTATTCCGCTTATATACCCTTTTATACGCAAGTTATCGATATGTGATTTCATTATGAGATTCTCGTTTTAATCCCTTCTCCCGCGAACTATTGTTAATCGTTTCATTAATCGCCACCTGCATACATTACTTTCCTTTTGAGGCCGTTAGTCTTTGCTTTTTACAATCTTGTCTCGTGGGAAATCGCTTGGTTTCCATGGTGACCCATTGTATCGTCTGTGTTATAGAAGGGGGACTTGAACTAGACCGTCCTTTGATCATACCGAACGAATCATAATCACTTCTGTATCAATCTAAACTTGTCTGTCCGTCCGCTTAGCATAAGTTCACGTTAACGAAATTTGATACACCGGCACTTCCTGACCCAAGCATAAATGCTAATGAGTACGGTTTAGTTCTGACCATATATGTGACCATCTCCGATGTAAGTGTTTATGTGAACGATTTTATTAGGCGGCATACGATATTCAGTGGTGGACTATAGCCCACTATAGTGGTTTTGCACTCTGCTAATGAAATTTGCATTTTAAAAGAAAACGAACGCGTTTTATCAATAAGAACAATCAATATTTTCATTTTCATATTTTAATTTTTTTTAAACTTTGTACAATTTTTAAATTGATTTGTTAATATGTAGTCGACAGTTTTGTAAGCACTTAATTTTTAAACTTGTTCATTGTTAGCAGAGCGTTTCACATTGATTATAAAATTTCATATTACAGAACTACTCTGCAAAACAAGGTTTCTTACGTAATAGAATTTGCATTCCCTGCGTTAACTGTAGCAAAACCCCATTCTCACCGCGTCAACTCATTGAAACCAAACCAACATATTCGACGTCATCAGGTATAAAACATATTGTAAATGTTCCTCTGTGCTTTATAATGCGTTGCTCATGTTTTTCAAATATCAACCGTCGTACGCGACATGTAACCGCTATTGTTTGGAAATTCCTTTCCCTCGCTTTCATTCGCTCGTTCACTTCTCTGTTATATTTCGTCGTTCTCGCTGTATTACCGGAGTATGTTTGTTAATCACACACAAAGCAGAGCAGCAACAATCGTCTATTTTTTGTAATTCATCATCGGAAGGAGAAGATATACTAATTTTCTCATTCCGGTTGTTGTAGCAACCAACCACTCTTCATTGGAGTTTCACACATTCTTTGAAATTTGTACCTGTTTACGTATTCTATGCTTGGATTCTCAAAGTACGATCGTCGAGACACAAAGCCCTACTTACGTCATTTTTTTGGATTGTCTTCGACGCGTTAAAAGCTTAAAAGTATAAATAAAAAAAATTGACAAAGTAAGAAATTTTCATATCACAAATTTAAGGATACAGTTTTCTTAAATGAAGCAACGAAAAACAATTATACATCTCATGGGTGTCCAAAATTCGTTTTGTAACTTTCAGAAAACCGTAGCTCGTAAAAACTTCCAGTTTGCTGCTATGGTTACATACATAGAAAAGTTTCCTGTTTAACCACTAAAATTTGAAAGGAGAAAATTTTACAATATATATACGTATGTCAATGCTGTTTAGAGGGCTTTGTTTAGAGAAGAGTTTTTAACTACGTATATTTTTGAAAGTTTTTAATGTCCTTACGTTGCATATATTTTGTGAGTTCAAAGAAAATATTGAAATTTAAGTCTTATTCTTCTTAAACGCTACCAAGGAATACTTGCCATCTACGTTAAGATAATTTTGAAATAATTCGAAGACTCTCATAACTGCGATAACTAACTGATAACTACATAGATGCAATTTCCTAAGAATACTTGAGAAGTAGTGCACATAGCAAGCTTTCTAATATAAGCTTTAAATTAATGGCCTTATGAATGTTTGTTGTGCAGCAGGTGAAATCAAGTTCTTTATATTTGTTAATGTAACTAAATTAAAGCATTTTTTTTTTTTTTTGCTATAAATGAAGCTAAAAAATTGACTTGCCGTGATATAAGGAGCTTCTAAGGGTAATCAAAACGTAGAACGTTAAGAGTAAGACCACTAAGAGAATACTAAAATGCATTACGCTTATCGTTAATGCGGATGCAACCTTTTATTCCACAATTGTTATATTTAACCTGCATATTGAATAGTTTTGTGAAAATCTCTTGTGCATGCAATCATAATCGAAAAAAAACTATTCGTAGACGAACAAACAAAAATGCGGACGTATTTTATGCCTGGCTTAGATGGTAGATCCCTCTGAGTGGCCCTGTAGACAAAGAACATCGACTAACAACTCAATGGTCGTGGGCTCAAATTTCATGTGCAATAGAGTTTTCAATAAATCCGATAGCCTCAGATGCCGGTGCTTTACTTTAGCCTGCCTTTAGAATTTATTCCTCTGGCTAAGCCAATAATAATGATAATATCAAATGATCAGAGATCCCATTATGTAAAAGGTGATTCAATAGAGAGGTTTTTTCAAACAGTCATAGTGTCCATGTTTTTCTTTGTTTACCATCAAAAATTAAGATTTATAATCAGATATTTTTGTCAAAGCATCAAAGCACAATACACAGTTACCCAGTACACACTGTATTAAGGAGATTGTTTAAATTGATTAGAAAGCTTATTCGGGTTACGTTTCGCGTGAAAATATGCGATCTACAGAGGTTATTATCCGTAATTTAAATGAAAAATTCGAGTCAATTAATAGTCTTCGTAATGTTCAGAATCCATGCTATCAAAAATCTAAAAGTACTGCTGAAAATATCGATGCTGCGAACGAAACTGCAACTGGACCGTATTTTCTTTGAAAATCGTAATGGCATGGCCATTACCCCTAATGCTCTTTGTGACATAAAATAGAGAAATTCGATTTGGACGACATATGGTTTCAACAAGATATTCCATGACAAAATTAAGTTATTGACGATGTAGTCCCTAGGAATGTCTACTTACGATTGGCTACCAATGTCATACAATATACGACGATATGGAATTTTTTCTTTGGAATTATGCTAAGCCATTAGTGTATTACGATAAACCTCTCGAGAACCTTATTTTCCAATTTTATGCCTTTTACTGGGGAAATAAGGGCAGATTTACGTGGAAAAGTGCCTAAAACTTAGTGTCCCGGAACCGAATTTTTCCAGATATCCAGATGAGATTGTTTAGATGAAATTATGTAAATCAATACCTAAAACAAATAAAAATCCTGTTGACATCTCTTACCATGGACATTGCGTTTTTTAACATGCATCGCAGGACCGGCCGCGACGTCACTTTGCTTACTCTCGTCAAAACAAAAGAAGAAATGCGTGTAGCTAACAATATGTTGACAATGTTCCCTTTTGTTCTAAACCATAGCCTCAATGGTTTAGAATTTTTGCTTTTAAATATTAAGTTTAATTTTATATTTTTTGCTTTTAAAGTCTATCTCGTTTAATTTTTATGATCAAATTTGTCTCGTTTCAATCCATTATAATCATTGTAAGCGTATTTCAAAAATGATGATGATTGATTGACTGATAATTTGAATACGTAATACTAAGAGCATGGATTGATACATCGTCAATTTTTCCACATTTTAATTGCATCAGCCAGAATAATAGGTCAAATAAAAAAAAAATGTGCAACAAAAATTAAATATTTTTAGATTTACGTGTAAATATATTCACGCAACGATAAGAGCAAAACTTATAATGTTCTTAGGAAAGCGTGTAACATGTACTTAGTCATTTTCCGTGACAGTCATTCATTAGTGAATACAACAGTTTTCAAAAGATCTCATTATTGTGTGCTTATGTGTGTGCTTATTAGCAAATTGTAAAAAATAATATAAGACATTACGACAATAATTTACAAAGAATAAATAATAAACAAGACATAACTAACAACAAATTGAACAAATTTTTCTGCACAGAGAGATACGTCGTGTAAAATGCAAGCCTTCTTTATTTAACTATGGCGGCATTTTGTCGCATTTTATATGGAATTCACAGCACAAATGTTTCAATTGGACGTATAGGCGTACAATGGATGCCAAACTTTTGCTTTGTGGGTGAGAGCAATAACGCTACTAATAGTAAATGAAAAACATTTTTAATTATAAAAGAAAGAGGACAGAAAAGAACAAATTTATGCGAGATATGAAACAACTCATGGAAAGCAAATTAGAACAAGACGGAGAAAAAGTTTATATACTAAAAACTTATTTAGAGAAGAAGCAAAATAATAAATATTTATAATAGTAACTTACATTCTTACATGTATTGAATTTTTTATTTCTTTTTGTACCCTACATCACTTGTTGTACAAGTGTACATTAAGTTAGTGCGAATGTATGCTACACCGAAAAATGACCTGAAATATACCAACTCTTTATTATATTAATCAATTCAAACGAAGTTTTTGAATCGGTCTAGCTTCGTCCTTCCGTCCGTCCACCCGTCCATATTCTTATGTTCAACCTACAGATGGAAATTATTGAGATATGTTGATGAAACTTGGTACACCGACGTGATTTGTCCCAAGAACGAACGCTGTTGACAATGATTGCGATCAGACTGCTTTCCCGAGCACTTCCAATATAAGGCCTTATTTTGAAAAGTCGTTATGACTAACTCTATTAAGCGAGTTGATGCAAGGTAATTGAAGGTGAGCCATAATCCACTATAGTACTTTACTTGCTTTTATAATAGTATGGAGCCAGGATTTCAGCAATCTTATCTTCTGCGAAAGTGAAGACAAGTTTCAGCTGCTCTTCTCTAATTCTTGAACCGAACTCTTTATATAGACTTGAACAAAATTACCGTTTATTTTGAAAATATATTCTGAGACTTATCGCAAGAGTTATGTAGAAATATGCGTAAATACATGCGTCGATACATTAATCACACCTTGAAGAAATGGCAACATAAAGTAGAAAACCATTATGAATATGCCAGAGGACCAGATATTTTTTTTTTATTTAAATCATTCCTTAAACGAATGATTGTGGGCATGGAAAAATTATAAATCATTAATTTGTTTTTCGGATCAAGGACATATACGGCGTTCCCTTGCGTACGCAATCGCTACTGGACTGTCACACCTATGTACTCTTCAATCATTCATCGAAGGAAGGAATGAAGCCAAAAACAAGCACCAAAAATAATCCGAATCATCAACTATCACTTAACAATTAATGAAAATAGAAGTTTGCAAAATATTATATGTGACATAAGCGATAACGATGAAATAATTCTTCTTTTACTTTTAATCTTTAAATGCACTATCAACTTTTATTGTCACTACCTTGAAACAAAGCTGTTTTTGTGTTTTTTTTTTTTTTTTTTGATTGAGAAAAAAAGAAAATTGTGTGAATAAACTTAGTGCCAGAAAATCTGTAAAATATCTAAGCTTTCAATAAATATTTTTATGAAAATTTTTGCTTCTCGCTTCTTTCTCTACCAGCAGCTTGACATTCTCTTGTAATCACATATAATATTTTAACAAAAAAATGTGCTTTTGACAGTTATGCAGGCATTGTTCGTAGCATTTAACATTTCACCGATAAACTCCTACACAGCCAGTATAGCGTCTCACTGCCAAGAGAGGGTAAAATAGTTGTGAGTTGAAGAAAAAATTGTTAACCACTCTGTAATTCGAACGTCGACTATATTAATGTTTCACTTTACCATGTACTTGGCACATTCTTTGGCCATTCTCTGCATATACAACATATGGTTGGTTACCATATTAGCGTCGCTAATATGAGAATCATTTTTCTTAATATTGTGTCGTTATATTACAGTGATAACAGCACTTTACTTCTTTACGCTATTTACTCACGTCTCGCGGTTAAAGTTCTTGAAAAGCATTATCATTAAGTTTTTTTCTTTTTTATTTTTCACTTGCAACGTAATAATTATGCTACAGAAAACAGTATAAACATCATTTTTTAACACTCAATAAAAATTCAATTGTGTATATAGCCGAACAGACGCAAACTATATGATAACAAGGATGCATCAGTTATTGTTATTTGTAATCGTTGTAAGGGAATTTTAATTACGATTTAATTTTATCCCTGCACATATAATTATTGCCTGGCAGTCATTAAAATTGGTTATAAATGTTAAGTTGCACTCGTTATGATTTCCGCTACAACTATTACATCATAACAATAATTTCAAAATTATTTTACTACTACTCCAAAGAATATAACAACAACAACAACAAGAACAACAACCAAAATAAAACGAAGAATGCTTTCTCCCAACTGCTTACAGGCATACTATACAATTATTTTAAAACTCTTATGGTTGCACACACACACACACACACATACGAACATACGAACACTTGCATATGCAGGATTTTCTCCAGCCGTGTAGTCATGCGATATAATTTGTTCAAGTATTTCGTATTAAAGTTTTTCCCCTGTAATTGTATATGTGCGCATTTCTTTTGCGTCTACTTCTTGTGCTCCTTAGTTTTCACTTAAAAGGAGTAGCAAGCAGCAGAAACAGAAGCATAGAGTGCTTGAGCCAGTTCTGTTTTGATTTAAGTGTTTGTATATCGTTCATATTGTTGCTGTTTTTGTTGTTGTTCTTGTTTTTATTATTATTGTTTTTGTTGCTGGCATTGTTGATGTTACCGCATTCTTGTAGGCAAACACACGTGCACATGTGCCGACACGTATACATACACAGATGTTCAAATGTATATTGTGGCAAATTACAGCATGCAGTTAACATAATTTTCCACTAAATTCACAAGTGTGCGAATCTCTATATGTATTTAACATCAGGCACGTACACACACGCACACAAAATACACGGAAAAATCTTCAAGTACTAGAAATTATTTGACAGTTTGTTTACTGAAAATTCATGAAAAATGCCCGTACCTCGGGCAATTTTACAATAATCGCTATTACTTATATATAGTCGAACTTGTTTGTTTTGAATATGCGGGGACGAATCTACTGAAGTCAAGCTTATAATTAATTGATTTTTCTGATCCCGCTCTTCTGTCCATGTAAATATACGCGCAATATGTTAAAATGGTGATTATTACGAGGCATGTCTTCCTACTGCTGTTGTCTTTGATCTTTCCTCGAGTTGCTTGAATTTTCCTTTCCTGTTAGATTTTAATTGGGTTTGTTAAAGAAAACAACTATGACAGTAGGAAAACTACTGAAAACACATAGTTGACTATTGCACATACCCTACACTTATTCGCATAATAAATTATTCGTTTACATATTTTCGACAAATCCATTTTGTTTATCTTGTTGTGTTGTTGTTGTAAAAGGACACTTCTCATAAAAGCCCGTGTATTGTGGGTGACCAAAACGTAAAGTAACGTGGGCCAAATTTAGCAAATTTAATCTTCTTGTTAGAAAGGTTGTTATGCTTCATTAAACTATAAACTATGCCTTGTTGCCACATAAGGGCTTTCTTCTCATGAGAATGTTTGTATATGGTATGGTCTAAAAACCATTAAAAAAAGTGGCATGTAATCCATATTGGGTAAGGTTATTTGTTATGTCAAATTGCAATTGCGGATCGATTTTGACCACTGAACAAAAATATTGAACATTTTCGCTATATAAAGCCTATGTTAAGCCTAGTATGGAATGGTGAATATAAACTAGTCCTAAGTCAGAGTGCCAAATTTCGTTCAAGTGTCTTAGAAACCGCAAACTGAAGATTGACGACAAATACACATGACGGACATCGAACCAACTGACATGTTTGGCAAGATTCAGAGAATGCTTATGTATCAGTGGATACAATAAGATGGGCCGCTTGTAAGGCCTTGTGGCTGTTATACACATCCGTAAAACTTTAATATATTCTATTGCTGTACAGCGTAATTACATTCCGTCACAAATGCATAGACTTTAGCGATTTCTACTACTCACAAAAAGTCTTCTATGATAAGAAAAAAGAATATTTAACTTTTTCAATCTACTTATGGATAGTGAAAACTTGCATTATATATGAGCACATATATGTTTTAACAGTTAGTTCTCATACATTTTTAATATGAATGGTAGTCTAAGCTCCGAAACCCATTTAAGGACACGCATTAAGAGATGCAAGTTAGAGAATAGTTGGCTTCGAATTGTATCTCAAACCAGTAACCAATTCTCCTGTAAAATAATAAAACGGGACAATGAATGCACCAAGCAAACTGCTACACCAGCACTGCGATAGTTGTATTATGCGTTGCATAATTATTACCATGAGATTGACCATGAAATTTTAAGGGAGACACAGCATAAGAAAGCAAAGAAAAAAAACGGAATATTGTAATTGAGAAGCGGTAACTATAAAACACACTACACATCTCTTGTATAAGTTACATTGTAAACTAAGGCGGATCTTTAAGTTGTCGATAACATTAATGGCAAGAAGAAAAATTATAACCGTTAAACCTGGTACAAGCATAACGGAGAGCGGACCTGTGTTGAGATATTGCTGGTTTGATCAGTTTCATTCCTGTATCCTGTGCTATATAGGACAGGCAGCGAGTAATCCTTTTATACTGAATACAATCACAATGTCTTCAACACGATCTCATACAGCGCTTTCAAACGCCTTTTCCTCAATAACAGTTCCTATAGCCACTTCCTATAGCCAGTTCGACTTTAAGCATTAGCTCAGCATCTTCAACTGGATGAGCAAGAATTAGAATGGTTTGTTGCAGAACCTTTGCTTTCTTATATTCAACGAAACCTCTATTCCGATTCCAAAGGTGTCATCATGTGCCTATTGGCTTTGGATTTATTATTGTTCCGATTGTTGCTCCAAGTAGTAAAGTTCATCTATACCTAAGATTTATTTCCCATATTGCGTATGCATTTTACAATCACAACGAAGACACGAGATTTTTGGCTAAAGAAAGCAGTAACACTTAATTAAAAAGATGTGTCTTTGAAGATTAATTTAACCACCAATCCATCAACTGTGACTAATGCTTTCAATATGCTTTATTTAATTACACTGCGTAACCATAAGCTGTAAGCTTATATTTGAGATTATAGTAATGTTGTTATTCTCTCCACTGTTGTTGTTGCTGTTGTTAGTGTAATAAATTCAATTAATTTATTCAATATCATTAAGACGTTTACGCAGTTTAATTACTGGCAAAGCTTTTCAATAGCCAGTCATATTATTTACTATGGCGGAGGATGTTTATTGTATTGATATTTGGGATGCATACATGCAAATGAATACATAGTACATCGGTCGATAATTCTCGGGACTAAGTTAACGATATATACATATATATATATATATATATATTATTTTTTTTTAAAATTAAAATCTTATCATTGATATAGTTTCCTTCAAGAGTGGTACCATCGGTTCAGTCTTTTTCCGATAATTCAGTGCCGCTTTTCGGGAGCGATTTTTCAAAAACTTTCAAATATCTCCAGTGTATGATTAGTCAATGGAGATTTGCAAACGGATTGTAGTCACTGAGTGACCAGTACAGAGAATGTGGTGAGAGAAGAAGACATTAAACATCAGCTATGTGCCGTCCATTTCCCCTGTTGGCAGCAGTGACGAAACACATTGGAAGACAGCTTTTTCATGCCCACGCCTTGTTTGTGCATCCATTGCAATCAGTATAATCACAATCCATGCAATCTCATTGTCTTTTAAAAGAGATGGCGTAACATTTTTCAAGCCAACGCTGATTGTGGACACCGTGTTGTTCGGCGCATGAAATTCGGATTTCTTATTTATTTTGTAACTCTGTAACAATTCAATTTTTACATGCGTCGCTCCGGAGTTGGAACTTTCTAAAGATAATAAGGATTACTCTGGCTAGCGATGACATTCATGTATCAGTTCTGGGAATTATTGATCGATACATTATTTGAAATATATACGCGCAATTTATATGTGCAAATATGTGAATATATTAATGGGATTGTAGAGAGTTAAATGAGCTGATAGTAGCATAAGGGGTTTATACTCTAAAATTAATTATTTATTGCAGATGTGCCAGAGCGTTAAACTCTCGTGATCATGATTAATACCAAAACGTATTACTCGCTTGCAGATACATACTGCAGTTCCCTTAAATTGTATTAAGCCAATTTGGACTTACTAAACGTGAAAGTTTCCCTGTCCCAGTGAACGCATGTTCGTGTACGAACATGGTGGAATTCACTTTTATGCAATAAAGTCTGCGATCTCTTTATATTCTGTTGATTTTATAGCGATTTTTAATGCAAAAATTAAACATCAAAAGCAACTCAATAAAAATCACTTATAACAATTTGTTTCTGTGATTTTGTTTTTATAATTGAATATGATTGATTTCCTTCAACATTTAATGTCGCAATTAATTTTTGCAATAAATTACTTAATAATTCTTGGATCTTTTAAGGTGATGTTCTTAAAGAAAAAAGAAAAGAAGAAAATCTTAAATATTTTGCTTCTTCGTAAGCCAATCTCGCACAGCAATAAAGTAATACTCGATTCTACCTCTGGTATCCCATAATGTGATTGCCATCGAGAAGATGTTCTTTACAATGAACTTCTCTTAGAAAATGTTTATCTGCAAATAATGCTTGTCCTGTATTGTTAGTTCGCTTGTTCTAAAGCAGCATTTTTGCGAGAAAGTAGCATAATAAAATTATTTTTGTAAAATAAAATATCTATTTTTCTACTTGAATGGCCAGAGACTAAAGAAACGACCAACAGCTGTATTGTGTAGCATTTCACACATTGGCTCCTCTGTATGGAATGCACATAACTTTTGTTTGAATTTCTGTTCTTGCATTTATATTTGTTTCCTTTTTTTCTCTGTTTCTTTTTTTTTTTTGTTTTTATAAAGTTACGTTATTTTCATCGCTGAGTGTTGAGGGGTATGTTTATGCACTTCAGAAAGTTTCAAAAACCATATGGTTCATACAGAAGTTTCTTATGCGATACAAACTGTCTTTTGCAAAAATAAGTGTAACGATTGCATTCGTCTTGTGACGAATTATTGATACCCACTACTGAAATGGTCGGTAAAGCTTCTCTATCTATTTTTGCGGTTGTTAGCTGCATAGTTTTAATCGGAGTAAAATTCTGAGAAGAGTCTATTAAACACCGATGCCATATTGCTAACATATTTACGAGTTTTCTTACTTCTAGCATTTACATGAGGATTGTTCAGATATGGTGTCTATTTCGAGACTAAAGAAAAGAGATTTGAAATTTTTCAATTTTTCATCTTTCTATCGAAATGTTGCGATTGTGTCCGAGGTCATATATACCTTAGGGGATAACTTAAGTGTGTTTTTGTGTCAGAATTACTCCACCTCCGGTAGTTGATGTAACGAGAATTAATGCGATGATAACTGTGTTCTATCGAAAGCATCAGTGCGAAAGGAGAGATATTTTTTGATAGTTTAAGTTTTTCAGTTTTGATTTAAAGAAACTTATTTATATCCTCATATTAATATCTATTTAATTCAATTACGTTTTTTTTTAATCTAATTGAACGATTTTTTTGTACGCTTTTCGGGGTTTGTTCAATGAAATTTTATACAAATGAATAAATTTTTGTTTTTTTGGCTTTTTTTTTTTAACTTTTTTAGTCAGAGGGGTTTCTATGGGGGTTTTTATTAGCGAAGGTGGGCAGAAAGGATCTAAAAACGAGATCATTATGTGTTTATAGAAGAGGTCAATGAGAAAGTTTGCACCATTGCTGGATGCTGTACATAAATTTGTGGAGTTGAGCTTGTATTTGGATGAACGGGCCATGATTGTCCGCCACCTGCCCTTTTTTATTGGGTCTACAATTTCCAGGACAGACCAAGTAATGTTATCGCTAACGCAAAAGGCATATTATGCTTAGAAAGCGCTTACCGTCAAAAAATTCCTGTTAAAGTTGTATTTCGTTTCGCTTATTTCGTTATGAGTTACAGTGGCGTTAGTGAACTTGGTTTTATTATTTTCAGACCAATGAAAAAATCTCCTTTTAATAAAAGGCGTACGGTCCATACTCAGCATTCGCTTGGAAAATGTTATGCCTTCCCTGCCAAAAACAATAATTTCTTCCTGCTTTGGTGATTTTTAAGGATCTTATAGGGACCCTGATAAAGCTGAACGTAATGAACATTCAAAAAGGCCGTTAAGAAATCCTGAAAATTATTGTCTGCCATCGAAAGACTACCTTGTATATGACAGGTGATTTCTTTAAGACATCAAAAGGGTTATCTTCCATGAATATATGGCCATGAGGTAGCTGTCTTCCAATCTTTCTACTATGGGAATGAAACACGAAATCACATGTCGGTGCCTATAAACGAAAAATTCCACGTATTAAAGTTCGAAATTCTATACTTCTCATCGGATCCTCTGGATCATGTCTGTTTGCAGATCTCCAAGTGATGCTCTATGAAAAGAAATAGGTCTCGAATAAGGAAATCATTGTGTAATCTCAAGCGTTCTTTGAGCGTTTTGTTCTCACGGTTCTCTGAAAGAGGCACTGAGATGTTACAAAGGTGTTTGACTGAGCACATCAATCTTGAAGGAGACTAGGTTAATGAATAATGTCGAATTTTCCTTATCTAATCTCGGACTATAGAGGAATTCCCCCATAATATATTAAGTATATCGAATAACCAACGGAAGAGGGAAATTTCTCTAAACTTATGCAGATACTTGAAAGCAGGGGAAAATGACTTAGCCGACGAATACGTAATTAAGAGCAGTAGATGCTCACCACTGATAGTTAAGGATATTATTGAATGCAGTAGATCTCGGCGCCTTATTGACCAAATTTCGCTACTTAAGCTATTTTTATGCTGGTAATTTCTTGCTGTTTTTCTTTTTATTAACTTATTTTTTCTTACACACGCGGGGATCCCGATTTTCATTGTGTACTGCGCAGCTTCGAAGATGAGAGGTTTCTTTTGCTGATTTGGATAATGGCGGGAGTCCGTTTACTTTTTCCCAGCTAATGGAGTAGACACCGAATTTGTATAGGATTTTTTATAACCAATATTCCGGCGCCGTCATTGGAATCAACTTTGTCAACATTATCTTCGCGTAAGTTTGGAAAAAGCCCTAAATGTTTAGTATCTCTAAGATATTTTGTGGCTTAAGAGAATTAAGATTCATGAACCCTCTCTTAGAAAATACAGGCAATAAGGCGTCGCAACTTAAGTACCAGTTAAAATAACAAGTTCTCATCTAGATAAATAAAACCAAGTTTACTAAAAAAGGGAATGATTCAAAAAAAAAAAAAAAAAAAAAAAAAACGGCGAAAACCCGAAATCAAAGGGTAAGCTTAGGAGTTAAAAATCTACATTCGTCCAAAATTTTCCCAATTAATCCCTTCCACATAGCCAAACTAAACAGTAAAGGCAACCTCTTCGTAGTTGTGATACTGTTCTTGAACGAAAAAAGCAAATAAATATTATTTTTGTTTACTACAACGCGGGTGTTTAGAGAAGCATACATTCTTTTTTGCATTCTTAAAGCAAATTGGAAAACGAAACGATTTTATGAAAGTGTCGTGTTCACGATTTCGCCAATTTTTTTTCTTATTTTTTATTATCTCAGTGTTACCAGCTTAAATATTTTTGCACTACTTAACTAAGCGATTTTACACAGCGACCGTTCGCCTTGAGTAGTGTTCTGCAACAACACATTTGCACAACTTACAGAGAGAAAGACTAATTAAAGAAATGACTTTCAGCTAACTTAATACTAAGCAAAACTGCGTAAATAAAGTTAATTTGGCAAAAGCACTCGAAACGTGTTCGCAAAGGCATCGTTGCCGCGAATAGCGGGTTTATATAATCTTTTATTCTTCTTTTTAACTGGTCTTTTGTTGTTGCGATGCAAAATACGGGTACACAGTCTCTTGTGTGCCATCTTCTGGTGCATTGCACTTACTCTTACATTTGTATTCCTTTCTAATCCCCTTTATATTCTTTCAAAGTTATCTGCAACCAACTTCCAGACTATCTTCACCCAAATCAATTTATTTTTTTTTGCGAGTGCATTGTACTTATAACTTGTCGTGTACCGAATTTTATCAATAATGAAAATTATTATTCGTCTCGACCTGGTCTCCACGTTTTCTCCACGTTCTTCAATTAGAAGTTCGAAAATCACCTCTCAATAGTCAGTGAGGCGGGAAACCATTTGAGTACACATGATTAAAAATACTTTGCAAATTTCGATTTTATAGAATGTTATCCAAGTTTATTTAACTGGCGTGGGGTAATCTCAATCACTTTTCATTTAAATCTGGTAAACGAAGACAAACTTTTCACATTTGCGACTTTAAAAACTTTTCGACTTTTAGAACTTGCACAAGCTGCAACGTAAATAAGGACGAATATGTACCTATGTACTTGTAGGATTACTTCTAAATGTTGTCATCGAAGTGACAGTTGATTTCTCTCTGGTAAAGGATATAAACTGAATGGACGCCATTTCCAGATTTAATTAAATCAATTGCGGTTAACAAATTGAAAATAAGAATCGTACATGCATGGCAAACTCTCCATTTATTTATATATTCCATATCCAAATATCCATACATAAGTGCAAGCTATTGTAAATAGCTCTATGTATGTATTCATGTAATGGTAGATAATTTAAAAATATTATCGTACCCGGTTAATGATATTTCACACAATGCCATACCATGCTACAGAGCCAATGCTTTTATGCTTATGGGTCTAAGCTAGACTACTGTTCTCGATACTATACCTCATCAACAATTCACAACAAGAAATGGCTTGCTGTGGTCTCTATTTGATTTTGATTTTTTTTCTTTGATTTTGTTTGGGGAAAAAAACAGGCAGAGGAAAAGTGTAATATTCCCGAACAATGCAATTGTCTGCAAAACCGATAGAAACTTTTACTTGAAGTTATGTAAACCCTACATTCATAAACATTCATGTATATAACAATACTGAATAGCGAACCGGTGCAAGCTAAATCCAAAAATGAAATCCTAACAAACCATCAAGCCATACAAACAACCATCTAAAGGCAATAGTCGTGGCAGCAATTCATGCAGGATATGTTGTGCTGAAGGCAATGATGCATTAAAAGGCGACATTTTTGCCAGTTTCACATAAAACCATTTGTATGCATACATTTATTCATTCACAAACATTTGTTATGCACAAAGTGTTTGACGGCATTTTACTATTTTGATTTTCGAAGTTCAAACAGGTCAACCGGTTCTCGTATGTTCTTCTCTGTCCTCATCCCATATCCTGTGCCCTATACTATACTTTCTATTTCCAATCTCCTTTTTTTTGTGTATTCATTATCAGGAAGCCGCATTACTGATCGGCAAGGGCCGCACATGAATTGCTTTATGAGACTATACACACACAAAAATATATAAATGAATCGTATTGTATTCATAGGTTTGCAGCAATTGAAATTAAAATTTATTATGGAATGCAATTAAACTATGAATACAGCAAAATAAAAACAGTCCCTGTGCTTGTATGTGAGTTTCCAAATTTACATAAACATTACAAGCATACATTATAAGATATAAGTATTTATTTAAAACTAAAATCTGCTTTATTTCGTATAAATTTTTGCCCAAATTTAAATTGATAGTGTTTTGGTAATGTTTCCCAATAAATTTGTGCAAACTATCCATCTAGATACAAATGCGTAATTAGAAAGAGTACAAAATCATACATATATATATATATATAAGTTGAGGAGAGCAATTTCATAATTTTATTAAATTCTTTGCTTTAATTTGATGTTTTCTTATCTCTTTCGCAAAAACTAATAATGAATAAATAAATATGGTTTGCTTATCAATTATAAATGTTCCTTTCCAATTCCCACTCCCTTAATTTTTACCACAACCAGCAAACCTATCTCTTTAATCACAAAGCAGGCAGAGCTCCACAACCCCTTTCGGCACTTTTCTATCAAAAATTATATCTTCATGAAGTTATTTGTTGTTGTACCCATCACAAATTCTGAATCGATTTAAGCGTGTCCGTCTGTCCGCCTGGCTATCTGTGTAATGTCTGTTTTAAACTTTTCCCTGGGCGCAAACATGAAGCTGCCGACTTCAAATTTGGCAGAAACGTTAGAAGTTCTTGCACGCAAGTTGGTATTGCAAATGGACAAAATTGGTCGAAGGATGTCTAAAGTGGACTCGGTTTTTTTAGAGGAATAGAAGATTGATTTTTGAGCATTACTCATTAGCTACGGCGGATAAATCTCCAAAAATGTGAATGTACA
The DNA here is from genome assembly GCA_001077435.1 of Glossina morsitans morsitans. Lineage (NCBI taxonomy): Eukaryota > Metazoa > Arthropoda > Insecta > Diptera > Glossinidae > Glossina > Glossina morsitans. Next base: position 28,056 of record CCAG010004033.1, on the reverse strand, counting down.
TTATATGGGCGATGCTTTAGTGCCTCCACGAAAATGAAAGAAATCGGTCCCGCCCATTTAATTTTATAGTGTGTCAAAATTGAATTTTTTTTCAAAACTTTCATATAAAGCACAGAAGCAAGATTCAAAAATCTCGTATATATTCTTCCCAGTCTCAAATTCGGAATGCACCTAAGTCCGTAATGTGTCCCTCTGCGCAACTGTGTAGTATCTGTGGTAAGCATTCTCCCGTTCGCAAAAATGAAGATATCGCCTATAAACTTCCAAAAGAATTTGAAAATGGCTCAACATTTTCAAAGGATATGCCTACAACGGACCATGCCCATGTAGTAAAAACGGTGGACCTCTTTACTCCCCGTGCTTTTTGCTTGTTATTCAAAAACTATAACACATATAAAAATAGGAAAAATCACCCGCGAGCACCCATAATTATCGAGTATAAAAATTTAGTTCTTCGCATATTTTAGGATCACGCTGATGGGTATAAAAAATTCGGACACGACCGAATGTAATTTACTTACTTGGTTATACTGACAGTGTTACCTATCACATACTGACAATGAAACGCTCGTCCTTTTGTGTGTTTCGTATTGATTGATATAAGTCATAAGGTATTCTTTATTATTACAATCGACTGACTGTAGACAACAACAGATGTTAATATTGACTTGAATGAAGTGATAATAACTTTTACGCAGAAAATGATAGCTGTTGAGAACTAAAATTACTAAAGCACCTCTTTAATCTCCTTCTTTTGTAAAACGTAATCGATTAGCGTTTCACGTTAGGCCATTTGTTTAAAAAAGGGCCTTGGAACGGCCAGATAAACAACCTTCTTTTATGTGAACATTGATATTGGGGAGTTTTATATTGAGACTGCTGCTCCAGAATATCAAATATGATACAAAGTCATGAAAATAATGAGAAGAAAGCATATTGTTTTCTCTTATATCCTGTGATCGGTTAGTACGTCAGAATACGATTTTGCATTTCATTAAAATTATTTTAAAAAAGCACGAAATTATTTATAGTTTAAAACTTTTTATATATTATTTCATACTCGTTTTTATATTTCCCTGATTTATAGACATTCTGGAGCAATTTGTGAATCTATTAAAGGCACACAAGTGCGTTTTATTCATGATAGCCAGCAACAAATTAACCAAAAAAAAGAACAACAAAAGCTGGTATAACATGAAAAAATAAAAAAAAAAGAGAAGAGTTTGCGACCAGCTTAAATAAGCAACATGTGCAATATATTCGTTTCCCTTTCTTTTAATACTTTATTAAAATCATAAATTAAAATCTTTTTTATTTTAATATTTCTCTCATTTTGGCGTTTTTGTGAAATTCTATGCTGAATGAAAAAACTGGTTAATTGCTTGGCTTATCATATGTCCGTGCGATTTGAACAAAAAGTAACAGAAATTCGAAACTGAGCGCATCACATTTTAACTAAATGGGGCGGAGTAGTTTGAGGCTACATTTCCTCGCCTAATATTGGATTTCAATATTTTTTTTCATCTTTTCCTTTCACATTTCTACTTACAATGGACGTGACTCTTATTGATAAGCGCGCTGTCTTATCAAAGGCATACCTTGTATGCCTTGGGAGACTTATTTAAAGCAAGAAAATAAGCTTTCTAGGTTAATGAAATGATAGAAAGCAAATTTCCATTCGGCCTAATGCTGAATGCCCACTATATATGAAGACATATATAAAAGTCGTAGTTATTCATTTCTAGCATTATTTCCCAACAATGTTGCATTGATTCCAAGGCAACGCTATTCTACTTATTTGATATACGCATTCGTTGCTTATTTATTACCATAGTTAAAGTCATGAACTACATCCCCGTTTATACTAATCTTAGCTTTGATCTAACTTAATAATTACCTGGTTTAGCCAATAATCTAGTCTTAAGCAAGTTTATAAATAATCCAGCTTTCAATCACTTATGCCGAACGTATATGGTAAGCAATATTAAGGATTATAGAACATTCGTAAATCAAACGTGAAGTTATGCCCAGATAGTTATTATTGTTAATGAAACCTCATTCATCTATAAACAATCAGTCGTTTACCTACACTTTAGCTGTATGTTCGGTCGCTCAATTTTTAATAAAACTTGTGAATTTCATTCGTGGCTCTGCTTTAACTTCCACCCACATAAGCATAAACTGAACATATAAAGTTTCCAAAAAAATTTCCTACAAAAAGGATCGAGCTGATAGGTAGACTGCTTTGCTCAGTCCAAGTTTACTTATCCTGCCTGTATATAAGCCCGCTTGGCGTAATAAACAAAGAAATATAAAACAAGAAGTCAACGCCTATCCTTTATCAGAAAACTAAATTAAACGATCTTTCTTCATTTTCTTGTAATTACGATCTGCACCAGCTACTCTGCGTGTCTCAAACGCCTTTTAAGCCGAATATATCTTTAGACAATGAATGCTTTGTTGACATTTTTTCATATTTTCCTACAAAAATTTTTTTTTTTTTTAATAACTTTTTCGAATATTATTATGATACTACCTTTAAATATTCTCCTATAATCTTTCTATCTTTCCATCTAACCGATAGCCTTAGAAGCTTAACATTCATTGCTCTGGCTAATTTAATTACGATAAGAATAATAATGATACCTTTCCTTCTATCCGTAAAAGAATTGTAAAAAGTAGTTTTTTTTTTACTTTCTTTTTACGCCTTTATATGCTGTTTGTATGATGATAAGTAATCCCGATGACGCGTGCATTCACCAAGGGTTTGAATATGTCTTCGTTGGCTCCAACAAAGGAAAAATGTCTATAATATATATACAAGTTAGCGTAAAAGTAATATGCGGCAATCATTTTTCGGGATAATTGATCCAAAGCCGAAAAACAGGAATAAGGCGATAGGAGGAAGGGTCTCTATTTTGATAGCTGAAGACAAGTCTTGAAAATTCGGTTTACTCAACAACGATCAGCTTTAATTTGAAGCGTATGGCACCTTTCTCTGTTACATACATAGTTCTATTAAATTTAATAACAGTATAAGTGCCAAGTTGTAAATAAAATTCCGTTTCTTCGAAAAGTGCTTTTGTTTACAACGTTATATGAGAAATCTCTTGTTTTAATATACGAAGAATTCGCTAAAACACAGTCATAAAAATGTGTATTCAGTATTTATGATAAACTCTTAACAAAATTTTTACAACTACTTACACGCACGTAGACACAAGCAACCATTACAGAGATTTGCGTTCATAGGCAATGTTGTTGCTTTATTTGAGCTGTAGGGAGTAGCGCAAATAGATGTGGTCCTCACTTAAATCAATAAAGAATATCAAACATTAAAATTTTCGCTGACATAGCAGCCCACATATACACAGCGTGAACATACATATGAACATACATACGCATGCTCTATATGTATTTAACCCATAAAGCTCTTTTCCATGAAACAATGTATGGGCAAATTATTTATGGATACATTCACAGTACTGTAGGGGATTTTTCTGCTTTTCTGAATCGGCCTCATCGTCCGTCCGAGTGCGATTCATTCCCTGTGTGTTTAAATCCTTGTTGATATTTTGACCTAGCTACCTACCTATCTGCTTGCATGAACACACATTTGTACTCGCTTTATTTGCACATATGCGATTGCCAGTATATATGCATGTGTGTGCCTGTATGTGTTTGCGTTTCCCAATTGCCATGCTGACATTTTGTTAACATTAACTTTTACGCATCAACTTTGCAACTTTTGTGTAATTTTTTTTCATTTTATTTTTGGTTTTTTCCCTCTTGCAACAAAAGCAACCAAAACAATTACAATAAAAAAAGTGAGTCAGAACATGAGCAAGAAAAAAAAAAAAGGACTTACAATCCCGTGCTGTTATATAGTATATGTTATGTTATGCACGTTAAAGCACATATATGATTACCGAAAGTATAAACTGTAAGCCTGGTAGGAAAAATCTGTTATCAGGACTTAATATTTGTGCTCGATACATCAACAGGCATATAAGGATTTTAGATATTAAAGAAAAATATTTCTTTTAAATACGAGAAATTTATTTTTATAAAATATTTTACGCCCATTTCCTCTTGGGTTGAGTGCGTGTGTATACTGTTTCTTCTTCGCCAACATTCAGCTTCAATTAGGAGTCAAGTTGATGGTTGACTATGGAAAAATGCCATGAATGGATGAATAAATTCGTAACATGACAATAACATGAAAAAATTAAATTGTAAATTGTAAAAGATAATAAAGAGGAAAATGGACAACGGCACCCAAAAACAGATAATACCAGGAAAGTAAAAAAAAAAAGAAAAAAAAAGAAAATGGAATTAAAAAAAGAAGAAAAAACGTTATACACACAATAACACAACACAGGAAAATGCTTAAATGTTAATTACACGTGCAGAGGGAGAACAGCATGAAAGAACAGCAATAACAGCAACAACGACAATTAGGGAATGAAGGAAAGGCAAACGGAAGGTGCAATTATATCGCCAGAAAAGTCTATACAAAAAACTTAAATGCAAAATAAATAAACAACAAATGAAATTAAGCAGCGTGCACTTGACTGCGAAACAGATCACAAAAATGCTGGTGATGTAGCGAAAACAGTATAAAATGAAAATTGAAAATTATTTAAAATTAAAAACATCGAAAAAGTCGAATTGTTAAAGCGAGCTAAGCATTTAAGTCGCACGGAGATCTCATGCTTCAGCTCAGTTAATTTTCTCTATACATTATACCCAAAATTTGCAAAATATCCTCAAAAGAGTTTTAAAAACGTTTGAGTGCATCTTGGATAACCATCACGTTTTAAAAATTTTATAACAATCACGTCCCTGAGATGATTCCCATTCCTTTCTCTGTGTGCGGATGTTGTATTTTGTATAAAGAAAGACGAGCTGATCTCCTCAATTTGATCAGTAGCTTTTGGCTTTGACGAAGAGAAGATGTTCATCCCTGTCTAGATGTACATTTGCCTGCGAACAAGTTATTCCAAGGGGATTTTCCCATTCTGCTTGTAGATAGGTCCGGATTTTCAATAGGAATTAAATTGATTTTTTTTCTCGTGCTTTCGCTGCAGTTTCCTTAGAACGAGTTCGGGACTAATTTTATTTTTGTCAAAATCTGATTGCAAAATTTTACTATACAAACTAATCTTGTAAAGAATTACAATTTAGAAGAGGTCTTCCGAAATATCTTCAAGAAATCGAAAATGAATGGCAAAAATATGCAAAAACTATTTAGTGTTTTTTGAGGTCGTCTCAGTTTCTAATTTACGATGATTACGTCACGACCATTTCTCGAACTGGGACTCGCAATCAATCAAAGTATGTCCATGCCAAGTTTCGACTTCCTATCTTCATTTTTGCGACTCTGGTAATTACACATGTGTCATCGGTATTTCCAAAACTAGAAGAGGTATAAAAAATTGATTATAGATATTTGAAGAGCTATTCATATAAGTTAAAGTCACCAGAAAATTCCGGGATATTTCATATAAATATTGTTTTGAAAATCGAAAATTGAAAAGGATCAAAATGACTTACCTGGCAATTCCGGTGTTAATGCGCTTCCTAGCACTCAAGTCGTTAATTTATCAAAAATATTGTTGACAAAAAATAAAGTCTGATTCGCAATTAGGATCAATGATCTAGCACCCACACACAAGGAATTATGTTATCTAATGTCTTCAAGAAAAACTGTCATCAGAAACAGTATTTACAGTCTAACAGAGCCACGAGGAATAAAGTCCTTAATAAAGTCCATCGGAGCAACATTTTTCGTTGAATATACACGCGTAGAGAAACGCCGGAAGTAAAATTTTAAACGATGAAATATCTCTACATCTAGAAGCATTTATCTTGAATACGTCGACCTTATTCACATTTTGACCGATAAGTGAAACTTAATGTAGCTTTGAACCCCGCCTAGTTTTGTATTAAATGATAATCGCGAAACAAGAAGAGCTTTACGTGACAGAATAACAACCAAGCGAGGCACGTAAAAAAGCGGGCCTATAAAATTGATTAAAAAGCTGCGAGAGATAAGAAACCGTAGACGTATTCTGCTTAACAACAATCGAATTAGATGAAAGATTAACATACGCAGCCGCACATGCAGCAGATTGAATTTGGATATCGATCGCATGAGCTGCTTTGGTGGGCGCTTTTAGCTGCATTATTGCAGGCATGATCAGTTTGGCAAATCGCAGCTCGCTTAAGAATGCAGTCATCATCTGGTATCGTAAAGGAAATTTTAAAAGTATTAAGTTAACAAATCATGTACAAGAATAGTAGAATAGGAACATCGCCAGCATCGCCGGTTAAATAACCATGAAAAGTTTTATTGAACGCTGATGAAATCCAGAAACACTTATCCTCCATCTTTGATCAAAGTTGTGCAAAGAGGAGGCTATTTAAAGTTAAACAGCCTAAGACCATCCTAACCAAAGGGCCCTGCAGAATACTACAATAATTGAAAGGATTAAACGTTTGCATTCGATGGGTGCGGGGGGCAACATTCTGAAACTTGCCTTCAAGCTCCAGGGTTCCGCTATGGAAACAATGCAAATAGTTTTCAATCAAAAAACCAATAACATACATCTATGACTTTTACTTTAATACGCCTATCAGTTACATATATAATTTTTCTATTGAACGCTTCCTTCGAGTTGCTGATAGTATGAGTGAATCAAAACTTTGAGTGCAAAGGTGTGTACGTTATTCCCTAAAGCTTTTTCGAGTTTCTCTAAATAGTGTATAGAAATCCAAATCTTTCTATTAACTTTCACGAACACGTTACACAATCATCGATTTGAAAGTGGTATTTAGTCGACCAATTATTCTCTTTTGAGTTACCCACCTTTAGCTTTACACCTAGGATAGGGATAATACTATTAATCGAGAATTAGAACTTAAACGTGAAGTTGTAAGACTAATAACTGCTTGTTTTAGAACCTCGAGTTACACAACACAAACCACAATTTCCTTCAAATTTGATGTGTTTTGTGTTTACGTTCCTGTTATTTTTGAATTTATTATTAAATATAAATCAGTTTGGGGGAGAAATGTTTATGAGCTGAAATCCTAATCTACATAGTTTGTATGCAGAATGTTTTTTTTAATTTGCATGTATTTGTGTGCAAATGTACCATGTTAAGTGAAGACACTAACAGTTGTTTATAAAACATTCCAATGAGTGATTGTCTGTTTTAATTATTAAAAGTGTCGTCATATTCCTAACGAAAATTCGAATTGAAATCCATTGAAGTGTTTGACGAACATAAACTTTAGAAATCTTCAATGTGAACTGAAGCTGAAACAACAAAATGAAAATAAGTTACATTTGTTACCCCTTCTCCGGTTTTACTTTTTTCTACAAACACACACACATGTACTCGTACCATAATGCAGATGAGTTTGAAAGCACAAAAGTCAAGCATCTTAGTGACATGAAAAAAGTTATGAGTGAAGGGAGACCTTACTATATGTATGTATAGATAAGAACTGTCAATAACAAGTCAACAGTCGCGGGTTCAAATCTCAAATGCGACAGTGTTTACTTTATTCATAGCTATAGTGATTGCTCACAACCACTAAGCTGCGGGCATCGCTCTCCCCACCTCTTTCTCCTTCTCTTTAACCTTCAGCGTGTTACTCGCATAGAGGACAACTCTTAAGTGATTGGTCCAAGTCAAATATTCAAACACCCAAAAACGAGTGATTATTTTTCAAATTTTCGAAATTATTTCAATAATGCTTTAGGTGGCGGATTGCGGATACCAGCAAGATACGGATTGGCAGTGAACGGTATTGCCTATAAAAATTCCCCAGAAAATTGTGCTCTACAGAAAAACATGACACTGATGATGACTTGTTCATAATACATACATTAACACGAGTTTAATAGTCTTCATCTGCTTTATTTATTTTCCTTTTTGCTATCATCACTTATAGGATCAATAAAAATGAAAAGCAGAAACTCAAAGTTAAGTCTTTAGCGTAGCTACGTAGAAGAAAGGATATTTGAAATATTTCTGCATAAACATAGTTATGAAACAAATATTTGTCTTTTCTTTCGTACAAATATGCAATGGGATAATATTTTCTTATACAAGTCCCTAAAAACCAAAGTATGCTTAGATGGTATTAAAGTAGAATGAAATGTTTCAAATAATTTATTGCTTACAGGCTTTACATGCACCCAGCTACTTTTATGCATACCCAAAATATATATATTAAACTCATAATTCTGGGGAATTTGCCAGGTATTTCAATTAATAATTTTGTATAAACGGATTCACACGCTTAGGAATTCAAACTAATATTTACTATCTTAACGTTTCCACCTGCGTGAAAGTTAAATGTTATATTGCTTTACCTGCCTGTGTTTTGCTATGCTGCTACGTTTCATCCTCAAATAGTTTATGTAATTCATTTTCAGTTCATTTACTCTTCATTTGTTGATCACAAAATGCTAAAATGCTTTACTTTTCTCTTTCTTTACTGCTATCTACGACGACTGGTTGAATATGAAAGCATTTATTTATTTTGTTGTTTTCGTTTTTAATGTTGTTGTTGTTGTTATATACGCATACATATGATTTAAACTCTATTTGATATCACAGCAACGTCACCATAATCATTGTAATCATCATCATCATTATCATTATCATCGTCATCGTCATCATCGTCAATAGTATAATCATTGTTAGCGTTCTGTATATACGGCTGCTTCTCAATACTTTTTGCTAGACAAGCAGAAATTTATAATTTACCGCAACAACATGTCAATGAGAGATACAAGTTTACCTAAATCCATGCAAACACACCCGCAATGATATGAAAGATAACCCAAGTAAATGCCGCTGTAAGCAGAGGTGAATGCTTCTCTAACATTTTTGTCAGTTCATTAAATATCTGACAAAACACTGCGTTCAATATACAAACACTGGCGCACTTATGAAACCGTTCATTCGAAAAGTGCTGCAAGTCCAATTTTAAGTACTATCTAACCAACATTGTCCCTTTCTCTGCCGACAAAAGGTAAACAAATATATGATGATTTAATAATAGAAACCCAGTGATTGTCTTTGCTTAGAAATATATTTGCTGCAAATTTATTTTAAGAATTTTTTATGGCAAACAATTCAGATTGGAAAATCGAATTATCTAACGATAAGGAAACACCGACTTGCTCCACTTGCAACAAAAATGGTTCATCTATATCTTACGATGCTTCGCAAAAGCTGCCTGATTCATCATTTTGTAAACTGTGATGGCTGTCTTGTATCTTTCGCGCTGCGTATGAAAACTTGCATATGAACGAATAATTTCAGTAAAAGCGCACTTGATTGTTGGATTATTCAACTAAACGTTTCCATCCTTGAAGAGGAGAGAGAAATGTTTTCTTTTTTCCTTTTGCTTTTGTTTCTTCTTTTTAATTGTCGACTGACGTATTAACTTTAGCATTTTACGAGGATTTGTAATTATTCGGAAATATACAATTATAAATTTCCACTCTATAGCAAAACTAAAAAAGGTTCGGTAACGCAACGAACGCGATACTAATGATTACACTTCTTCCCTAATCGTTATTTTTGTGAATGAAAAGAACAAGCTTGGTGGCAACGACTTAAAATTTATTTTTACTTATTTGAGACAGTCTTGTTTCGTCGATTAACCTAACAGGCTCACGGAAACCATCTGCTTTGTCAAGAGCTCTTAAAAAGACCTTTAAAAAGACTTGAGACCTTCTTCACAGACTACAAGCGTAGGTGGCATGATCTTGTCTCTCTTTTACTTTTTCCTGATCATGAACGTGTCAACATTCCAAGAGCGAGCGAGTATACAAGAATAGCTTTATCTTCGCAAAACAATCATCCATAACTTAACCCCAAAAGAAATGCTAAAAGCGCGTCAAATTGCATTCGACACGACGTTATCGGGCTGTTCTACTTTAACCACTGCGCGAAGTAGTTGGTATTCGGTGACTATTGAAGCAAAATTGGAACAATTTCATATATGCGCCTATGTGTTTCGAGGCCAGTAGATTCGTACGGATAGTCAATATTATTATAAAAGTTTATGGACCGAGCAAAGATAATAGCATAACGTAAAAAAAAAAGGAAAAAAAAGACAATAGCAAGAAAGACATAAGTAACTGCTCCCGTTTTAACTTCACTTTCATGTAATGTTTTCTATATCGAATCTTGCTATAAATTTAACAAGTCAAGGCCATAACAATGAGTAAATCTTTTGTTTAATACAGTTTTGCATATAATAACTTTTCAAAATAATGAGTTATACAAAAAATAGTTGAAAAAGCGGTTCTACCCGATTCGAAGCAGTTTAGACAGCAGTCGTCCATAGGCCAAAAAACGTTGGTGCATCAAATTTTATAAAAATGTCTGTAAAATTTCGTGTTGTAGGTTGAACACAATAAAATAAAACGGATAGATGGAGCGACAAGCTTAAATCGATTCAGAAAAGCATCTGGTTTGATCAGTAAAATGAAAGACGGATCTACCTCAAGTCGTTTTGGTTATCATATATATCCGCACAAACTTAATGTATCTATGTAGTACAAGTAATCTGGGGTATAAAAAAATTTTAATGTTTAGCGTTTTTTTTCTTTTGGATGCTTTTCATTTTCCTTTGCCCTCTGAAATTAACTTCACTCTTACATATCTGATCGTTTTTATAAATTTAACAAGTCAAGGCCATAACAATGAGTAAATCTTTTGTTTAACACAGTTTTGCATATAATAACTTTTCAAAATAATGAGTTGTACAAAAAATAGTTGAAAAAGCGGTTTTACCCGATCCGAAGCAGTTTAAGTAGCAGTCGTCCATAGGCCAAAAAACGTTGGTGCATCAAATTTTATAAAACTGTCTGTAAAATTTCGTCCTGTAAGTTGAACACAATAAAATAAAACGGATAGATGGACCGACAAGCTTAGATCGATTCAGAAAAGCATCTGGTTTGATCAGTAAAATGAAAGACGGATCTACCTCAAGTCGTTTTGGTTATCATATATATCCGCACAAACTTAATGTATCCATGTAGTACAAGTAATCTGGGGTATAAAAAAATTTTAATGTATAGCGTTTTTTTCTTTTGGATGCTTTTCATTTTCCTTTATCCTCTGAAATTAACTTTACTCTTACATATCTGATCGTTTTTACGCAATTTTGGGGAACGTAAGTGTGAACAGTTGTCCACTTTTGTCTCACCCCAAATACAACGCTTTCTGTAATGGCGATGACTTAGTTCTAAACTAAGTTTTTGATTAATTTTGACGAATCTGGCATTTTCTTTATCGACCGATAAACTTTTTAAATTCAGTTAAATTTCATTTTTTTCTTAACTTTACATTCGAATACTAGCAAATATATGAAAGATCTACATTCACGCCGGGAGCCATTTATCCACGCGTGCATATCTATGTCAACATTGTTTTAGAGCAAAATGTCTGTGACACTTTATGATTACTGTCATATCCGACGCAGTACACATAGTAGATAACCTAAAGTGAATCGTTTAAGCAGACATTTTGTGTACAAAAAAATAAAAAATAAAAGAAAAGAAATCAAGAAAAGTGAGAAAAAACAACAACACTGTGCGTATCTTCATCCAGAAAAACATGTTACAAAATGTGTTTAAATGTACGTATGAGTGTTGCATATCAAAAAAAATCTTGTTTTTTTTTTTTGGTGCTTTGTTTTATATCCGACAAACGTGTTTGGAAAATTAAATGCAAAACAATACAACGTTACAGGACCCCAAAAACCAAAAAGAAAAGAGAAAACGGAACTCTTTCTCTCGCTTCGAGTAAGGTTTCCAGGGACAAAACGTTTATAAATTCTCTTTATGAAAAAGATAACACGTTTTGTGTTATCTGCCAACAAAACTAAAAGCTCTTTGTCAGAATGAAAACCAACCATATTCAAGTAAATCAACAATAAACAAACAGCAACGACGTGCGACATGAGGGAACATTTTCATAAAATTACCACTTGACATTATGGTTAAAGATAATTTGAACCGATTACAACGCATTTTCTGGTCACTGTTGTTGTTACTTAACGCAAAAGCTGTTGCAATGAATTTTCGCATTACGAACCCACTTGCTTGCGTCACCGTACAACCATACGTATATAAAACCAGAAGATGCAGCAGAAAATGCATAAAAGGATATTTATTCATTTATACTTTCTCTCATCTTGTTTATCTCGTATATTCGTTATATCTGTTGTTCTGGGTGAGCGATAGTGTTTACTTAAACGTTTACTAACACGAGAGAGATCGGATCGCAACTCTCCCACTCTGTCTCTCTCTCTCTCTCTCTGCTAAATTCCCAAACAAATCACTTTATTTACGTACTTCTTAGTGTTTATGTGCGAATGTGCATTGATTGTCTTTTCAGTGATTAATATGATTTGTGGAGTTTGTGATTGGGAGGCTTGCACGACTCTATATGTCAGATGATGTTAATCCATAGCGCACGCACTAGATATTTGTCATCAACTTTAATACGACATCCATAAATGTTGCTCATAATAAATTTTAGCGTTTATACAGCACAAAGAAGGAAGTGAAAGAATTGTGCAAAAACCAAAAAACTTTCATCATTGTACAAACATATGGCAAGAGAGGAGGGAAGAGCAACGTCTACACTTCACATTGACTAAAGAAACGTGCCTCAGACACAATATATTCAAAATACGAAGGTAAAAATTCCTCGAAGCCGTTAAGTTTTCAAAAAACTATTTTAGTCAGCAAAATTCATTTTATCATTTTCATCATATAAGCATCGTCATTATTCAATCGCTGTACAAACATGGTTGTGTGTAATTTTATCGTGACGTCCAAAATGTCATCCAAAATATTCTGAATGGACATGAAAGCTAAGTGCATCGCTTCAATGAATTCTCTACAGATACGCGTACAATGATTTTCGAATACCAACTTCTTGGCCTTGTGATGACGTTTTTCTTCCTAACTACCTACATTCACCATTTTCCTCACCTCTATGAATACAGCACATTCATAGTCACGCTTGTGCTCATGCTATAATCGACGTGTCTCTTTAGTAATTTCACATTTTGTTTGAAGCTCAAGACTTAACGCAAATGATTTTTCCGTTTTATAAATTTTGCTGAATGTACAAAAATATGATTAACGAAAACGGTAGTTTTTTGTTCAGTCTTGTTTAAGATTTTTTAAAAAAGAATATTTATTGCCTTCGACTTCGGATCGAATGTGGTTGGCTGCTACCTTAAACACTATATATGAGGTTTTTTATTTTGTAAACGCACTTGCGAGCGTATAAATCCTTCTCACTTGATTTTTCCAACTTTGCGAATTTAGGGAAGAATTCGGGAAACAGATATGGGGATAAGTAGATGGATTTACTTGTGGAAAGATGATGGAGAGAGGAATGGGCGAAGATATAAGCGAATAATCACATTAGAATCATGGACGAAAAGGCGAACAATTCGGTTCACAACGTGACATGAAATTGACTGAAGGAGCGAACAGTGCTCAAACTTTCCCATAGGTGCACATTATCGATTACGCGGGTTCAATGCAGAGAAATTCTGCATATCTACATACGCCGAACGAAAAGATACCGATCTGAACATGAAAATAGCAGCACTTATCCAAAACAATTGGTGCGCGGGCTAATATGTGCTCATTGAATTTTCAGCCATTTTGGGACGCGTACTTACTGTTTGAAAATTGTTTGAGTTACTCGATGACGCTAACATCAAGTCGTTTGTCTTTGAAAAGCAATACGACTGTAGACAAATTAAAGGCGAATTGGGCCTTATGTACGCGCATCCTCATTGCCATCATTCACCACCATGAAATTTTTGGGTAGTCGATTTGAAACGTGACCATACCATCTCGAGTAACGAAGAAAGTTCTGGACAGCGAACAACTACACGGATTGACGAAAACATCGTTCAACTTATCAGTTTAGAAAGACCGCAAGTGTTTCGAGTATGACAAAAGAACATGTTTTGTGTATAGTAAATAAAGATGTAAGCTGAGAAAGGTGACCGCTTGCTGCGTGCCGCAGCGTTTTGGCGCCGATTAATCACTGTCGATAAAACCTGGATATACCAACATACTTCCGACACAAAAATATGATCAAAAGGGAGAAATCGCTCAAAAAACAAAAGCTAGGTGGGAAAATGGTAGCGATTTTTTTCTGGTACAGCCATGGAGTTATTTTAAACGGAAGGAAAAGCCATTACAGGAGTATATTATATATTTGACAAGCTGAAGGCAGAAATTGCAAAAAAAAGGAATTTATTTTAATTGGACAATGCGCCTACTTACACATCCGTTGTTGCCATAGCACATCTCGAATCGGGACTAGAATTGCTTTACCATCTTGCTTAGTCCTGCTAGATCTAACCGCAAACTACATCTATATATTGCGATCAGAGAGCATGCATTTTCGTTAGGTCTCCATATTTGCTAATCCTAACACGTGAATTTTGAACCTTTGAACTTTACATTTAAGCTTCTCCTAATTATTTCATAACGAAAATATACGGCCTGTGTGCAGTGTTGTACATTAATTATATATATCTATTATCTATATATTTTATTGCACTTGGGATTTAAATCGACGACGATTGAGTTGTTAGTCGCAATCCTTTGCCTCGGCTACTCATGCGGATGTGTCTTACAATTATATATAACCTGCGTAGATAAATAAATGAATTTAACATATAAACAACTTCCTGTCCAAGATGCGAGATTACTTCCTAACTGAGAGCCTGTGAGGCACATTCTCGTGCGATCTGTTATAAACACACGTGCGCAGATTAGTATTAACATCTGTCCCGCAGAGAAGGACTCCAAGTACCATTTGGATAGGTTAAAGAAGCGGAAGGAGATTATGAAAAAAAAAGTACAAGAAAAGTCTAATGGTGTAAATTTTAAGCTTTCGCTTATGATTGATTGGCGTCAACAGCTTAAGTCGGAGACTTCTTTTCAAATATGTAATAAGCTACGCCTTATTTAAGAATATGAGAACATTTTTTATTCATATAATAAATGTTCTTTTTGGTATTAATTACTGTGACAAACTTTTTCATGTCCCATCTTTCGTTTGCGTTTTCTTGTTTTTACTTTCCTGCGTCTTGAAAAAATTATTTTTTTTATATCTTCGTCTTTATGCTGCTTAAAAAGAGCTCTATCTAGGGTGCCCAACTAAATATTAGTTGTGAACAGAAATTCCTCGCACATTCCCGATTCTATTGCTTCCCTTTCATACTTATCCTTTTTTTTTTTTGTCTCTCTGTAGGTGAATATGCAAATGTAAAAAATGATTTCTTTTCCTCATGCTATGATTTTCTTTTTTTCTATTTTCTTCTTCTTCATTTTTATTTTAAAGAACTGGTTTGATTAAAAAAAAAAAAAAAAAATAGTTTCTCTACTTTCCTCTTCTCTTGTGTTTTCCTTTTCTCTGTTTTCCTTCTTAATGGCAATTAAAAATTCTGCAAATTATAAAAAAAAAAAGAAGAAAAAATCGCTTTTCTCATAAACTTATGTTGCATATCGTGAATTTAAATTGGCTTATTATACGATTGAATTACAAATACTCCGGCTTGTTACCTTTGTAACTAGCTAACAGAATGAGAGCATGTGTATGCGTGCGAGAAAGACAAAACAGGGGAAATTAATTGATTTGTATACGTGGCCGGGATATGCGTATTCTCGTATGCATGCAATAAACCCATAGTTTAGTAATTAGCAGAACCATTGAGTTACGTTTGTTTGTATTAACCAACAATAATAACAAAGATTACTTGCGTCTGAACATTCATCGATAGATGAGTGCACGTGTACGTGTATGTGTGCCAATCTCTTTTTCCACTCTTTGCAAATGTGTTTTTGATTTCAACTAAAGTTAATTAAAGTTTGCACTTGTTCAGCTATTAAACAAAAAGGAACAGCTTAATAGTGCATAATAATAAGGATAATTGTTCTGAATCCCGATTCAAAGGAGAGAAAATCGATTTCTAAGCATTTTATTTATTATTATTTTTATTCGAGAATACTCAACAGCCATGTAAAGCATTTTCAAAAATTTCATTAAAAATCATGATCTTTTCTGGAGCGGACTTCCCCTGCAAAGAGCATAAATAGTTCAATCGTTATCTCTAATTTCCAGGGAGCATCATGTGCATTGAAAGTTTTATCGTAAGGCAATGAAAGCACGATTATTTTTGTCCGAAAATATGGCTTGCTTTTTTTTTTTGCAAGTTTATAATACAGTAGTAGTAGTTGTTCTTCAGAATTTCTTCACGAAGACTCTTCAACCAAAAGTCGTTGTTAAATAAAAAGATAGAATATGACGTTGAGCAGGTGAATAGGCACATGCTAATATGTTTACAAATTTGAAATAATAGTCTATTAACGTCCACTATCGCGCACCGTCTCCATTACCAGCCTAAGAACTAATAAAATAGTTACCACATTCACTTTAGGGTACATCTTACAGCATGCCATTAGACTTGCGGAACATCGTTTGAAACGAAGATTACAGTGTCAGTTTGATGATTTGTGGATTTTTGCCAAAAGTTAACTCTTGACGTTATCGCTTGGCAGAAATATTGCAAAGCCTTCATCGAGGCGGAATAATGCGGAGCAGAGGACGGGCTCTTTTGAATTGGAGAGAATATAAATGAAGTAGATCGGCCTCTACAGGCAACTTTGCGCTCTCAAGTGCCAAAGAGCTAGGAGTGTTTTTAGAACGAGAAGCGTTTTTTTTTTTTAATTTGGAAGCTATTGCTTGGAAAGGATAGAGCCCAGCACGACCTTAAATTATTGGCGGTCAATGCCGAGGTAGGAAAAAACTGTACTGCATGTTTATTCTTTTCAAAACAGTGGAGAAGCTGAGCACACCTATTGAAAATCACCTATGTTTGCCAAATTTTTTTAATAAAGCCACGATTTCTTTGTTAATTACCGAAAATCTCATTAAAGTTTGCTTTAGATCTTAACTTGTAAATCTCGATTTGTTCCGTCAGGACGTTACCAACGCTATCTTTTCGAAGGCCCCAAAACCATGTCTGCAGCTCCGTAAGTAGTGCCAACGCATTTCGGGTGACAGCATCGTTTTATATAATCGAGAGGTTTCAAAGCGATCAGAACACAAATTTGTTGTGAATGAATATAAGCACTCTGTTCCCTCCCTGTTCATGGTTTTATCTGTTTTATGATACGAATAATAAGTATTTTTTTGGCGTTTGAAAATACTGGTGTAGTGAGTTTAAGTTATATTGGGGGTGTGTCGCTTGAATGACCAGATGTCTGCAAAAACTTCCAATGTTTTTACCTAATATGAAGGCAAACGTCATTATTACGAAATCTGGCGTAGGCTTTGCCGGTTTTGTTCGTTTTCATAGAGATACTATATAGTGCCTCATGATAATGAATCTCTTCTTAACACATTTTGTGGTTTCAACGTCATCTTATTGGAGCTTTTTAGTCCTTTCTTCTACGCGTAATTTCAGTTGCGTCTGGAATCCTCCGAAAGGTAGGCAATCAACGAATTCTAACGTATGCTGACGATGTAATAATTTTTATACTCTACGTTACTTGTAGTAAAAGAATATATTTAGGTTTGGCGGATGTATGCAACACGTAGAAGGGCGTGAGATAGTCCCTCTTTAACTATCACAACCGGTTCAGAATCACTTTCCGCACTACTATCAGAATCGATCTAAGCTCGCTTGCCCGTCTGTTTGTCGGTCAGGGTCGCTTTTTTGTGTTGAATCTACGGGTCAGAATTTTTGAAATATTTCAATGAAATTTCGACGCTAGTACGAACAGCTATTAGACACCGTTCAGATCGGACTACTTTTTGAAGCAATCCCCATATTAAGTCTTATTTAAAGTTACATGAGTAAGCATATTAAACGAAATGGTGTGGGATGACCATTGGTGGGCCGCATTTCATTATAGTCTTTTCATTTACTTATATTACTTCACCTTAAACGTTAGTGGCCCTCTCCAAGATTGATTTGTTAACTTTTCCAGTTTTCCTGTTGTATCACAAATACAATAATTTTGAATTCATAACAGGTAATAAAACACAAAATGAATATGTAATACAATATGTAATATAATAATGATTATAAAAAATTTGAAAGAAAATACGCATTAGATATGTCTTGGGCTCTACTGTAGAAAGAGAAAATTAACATGAAATATTTAGATACTTGTTTAAGAATATTACATACTTGCGTAATTCTAAATCATTATACACTACAAAGAAGAAGAAAAAATTGGAATTTATTATATCAGATGTGTACAATGGACAATGTGAGGGAAAGTCTGCAAATAAAAACATCCGATTAAAGTGAAATATAATAGATTGGCATGCAAAATGGATTGTATATTAGGGTTTACAAAACGTTGATTTATTAGAATGTTGTTAGATAAATGACAATTTACCATAAATTTTGTATGTAATTTGAAAATCCTTTTTTGTAATGGACACACATTTGTTATTTTGTGCAACATGTTAGTAGAAAAGTCCATAGGCAAATGAGCCAACATTTTCGATACTTTATTTTGTCATATTTGAAAATTCTTCATGTGGGTTACACTTCATGTGCACAGTTACCCTACATTGGACAGGCATATAATAAAATCCATTGAAAAAGGACTTGACATAAGAAACTCTCTACTTGCAACACTCAATGTGGACTTTATTTTTATTAATGGATGTAGCATTTGTAAGGCAATTTTCCTTTAATTTTTGATATGCTGAACACAACTGCTGAAGATTAATCTTACATTACTCTTAAATACTGGAGAATGTCTAAAATTTCCTTTTTCTGAACTCGGTTTTCTTGAAACAGACGAGAGAGAGACAATCATTATACTTTAGCAAGTCACAATAGAATATCGGATTAAATCTTTCGATTGTTTTTCAACGATTACTTCTGAACAAAAATTACTGATACCGATACTGACACTTTTTAAGTGTTTCGATAAATATAGATCGATCCATCCCGAGAAACCTGAGAAACAAATTGCTTTGCGACGCTGCTTTGTGAATATGGTCGACCAGGCTTACGAATGAAGTAGGTATTGTGTTGTTGTAAAGGAGTGATGCCTGCCGCGATCTGAATGCTCCATTGTATACGAACAAGTTCCTAACTTTGGGCTTGTTGCGAATTGTACTATCTTCTTTGGCACGGAGCGTCATATTGTGTGTGGCGTAATGAAATGCTCGGCATTTACATACTCATGGCCGCGCTATCACTCAAAACCTGTTAAAACATTCAGCCGTCCTTTCGCACAATCTTCACAAATTGTTGCGCAAAGTAGAAATTATGATTAAAGTAATAACCAAATTTCAACGATGGCCTTTCAGAGTAAGGGCAAAATATCTTATTATAAATCCAGAATTGAAAAATCGTATCTTAAAAAGCCTTTTAAACAAAAACTATCAGTTGAGAATAAGTGAGTAAAGATTTTACAATCATCAAACACCAGCAATTGCGTTTAGTTGTCATCCTGTTCATTCGTCAGACACATCTGACGGTTTCCGATTGCAGTACATATTCCGTAACTAAATCAAATTTCCACTCTGTTGTCGTATAGTTTTTAATGAAACAAATTTTCTCTACTTTTCTGTAAATAAACAAAAAGTTAATTTTTGCCTTGAGCGCTTTTCATAAAACTTCGTTCGGGTATAAAAAGTTGATATATTGTATATAATGATTATACATATATACATATATGAAGATATCTCTTCACATATTTCATCATCATATTCATACAAAATTTTACATATTAAAGTCTAGCTTCAGTTATTAAAAGTTATTCAAAAAAGTGAGATTAGTTAATAAATTTTTAAGCCCTTGAAAGTGATAATCAAGATTCAAGAGCACAACTTTCCTTCTCCTTTTCTGTTCTTTTAATTCCCTCCTTACTTTCTTACAATGTAAAAAATCTACATTGAAAACTTTACCATCTCACTATTTGAGATGTAACGTTGAAGTTTCTTTTTTTATTTTTTAAATATCCGCAAAAAAATTTTTTTTTTAATTCTTTTTACTTTATTAAGTATTTTTACTACATTCACTCACAGTGTGTTGAACGTTACACGCATACTTAACTCTTCAACAAGAAACCAAAGAAGTTTCTTTCACTTTTACAATCGGTCTTAGCTCGAGAAACTTTATTGTATAAGTGCTACGTATATTAAAGTTATACTGGTTGTGCGTGTAGCACATGTGACTGAGATATCCGAGAGCGTAACGTGTCGGTAACACTCACCAATTGCTTACAAAGTACTGCGAAGAACTATTGAGTTCTTCTCTCTTTTGCGCTTTTATTACACACATTGTCGCAATGCTTTCATTTTATTAAAAAAGTTATACGCACATCAAAAGCATGTAATCAACATTGTTCGTAGGATAATGGTAGCATTACACGGTTATAAATCCATGCAGAATGTGGTTATTACCTAACAATGTTTGCAGGAGATCTTTTATTTCGAAGCAAAACAAATCTTTTATTTTGAACTTAATGACTCTCGTAATTCTCTCTGATCGACGCGTTAAAGATCACTTGAAATAAATTAATCTTTTAAGACAAAGAAAGTCTTTAGTCAATTAAGACCCGGCCATGTATCCATCCGTCTTTTCACACCTCGGTCGTAGAATTCTAGGTGCAAAACAATGGATAACGGCTCCTAATGAGTCAGGAATCGTCAGAGAACAAATATTTCAAAATGCTGCCACCGATTCCTCACAATGTACTGTAGACATTGGTTCAAATATAGACTGGGGGCATTAAATGCTTTGGTTCCGATTTGTCCGCCCACATCGCGCTCATCACGACAGCTTTGTAAGTTGCAATTACGTACTTCAGGAAAGGAAACTAGTTATGGAGAGTGGCAACTTTAACACGAACACAGATTAAGTCATTGTAATACGGTTAGTGACTTTTCCTTTGAGATAAAGCACAGCAACGAAATGAAATTGAAAAACAGTGATCAAGAACAACAAATTCGAAAACGAGTATTAAGCCAAATTAGATTTTGAATAGTTAGTTGAACAATTGGTTCAAGCGTTTACCTGTAAACCAGTTAATTGCTTCTTCTTATTTTTAATAATATGGACACCCATTCGAAAATTTCAATATTGATTATATTAAACGATTATTATTTAAAGACCGAAAAAAACAATTCGATATGTTATTTCGATATATTTTGCGGGAATCGTTCCGTCTGAAATATAAACCCAATAATGAGGATTTAAGTTTAACTGTCTAACGGTCCATCTTACTTTCTTGAGCTCAGCTTACAGTCGTAACTTTGTAGGTACTTTGATGTAATGTGATGCACAGATATCTTTTGACCCAAGGACGAACATTATTGAGAATGGTTCGAGACCGTTACTTTTAAAAAGTTACTTTATAAGTAACTGTAAAGTGGGCAGGGATATTTGATGGTGGTTTTTTCGCTAGTTTGCAAACTTGTAAAAATTTTATTAAAAAAGGACAATGCAATCTGATTTTAAAACCCAATAACAATTACTTTTGAGAGAATGAAGTCGACTATTTCCGTGCAATATTAACTCTACGCTTAGCGTTAAAACTTACGTTGACTGTATTATCCATAAAATTGACAATATTACCAAAATCTTTCATTCGTCGATTAGTAGAAACGCAATTGGAACATAGATGGGAAAAAATTGATAATTAATACCATTATATATGTGAATTCCGCACGTACTATACTGTCCCGTTTTGGTTTTCCCATGATTATTACTGCAAAATTAAAATATTACAAATTGAGGAGAGGAAATTATGAAAAATAACTTCTAATGTACTCTGACATTTTTCCACATAATTTCTGTTTTCAACTTTTTGATGACGTAATTTGGGGTTAAGAGTTAATTAACTTTATTACAGAAGGTCGAAAATTCACATTACACTCGTAGCAATGTGAACAACGTTTGCTGTAAATATTACTTTTTTAATTTATAGGTTTTTTTTTTTTTTTTTTAATTTTATCTTTATTTTGCTTTGACTTTAA
The DNA here is from genome assembly GCA_001077435.1 of Glossina morsitans morsitans. NCBI lineage: Eukaryota > Metazoa > Arthropoda > Insecta > Diptera > Glossinidae > Glossina > Glossina morsitans. Next base: position 5,962 of record CCAG010004033.1, on the reverse strand, counting down.
ATGAAATACCATTAAATAATATTTAGGTTGTAAGCAGGAGCAACTTTTCCTAATATATTCAATTTATGACGGTTGCAAATACTTTTGTATAATTTAAATAAAGACACAAGTAAATAAAGCGTTATAAAAAAGAACCGGTCAGTAGGAAGACACTTCTAAAATGTTCTAAATCAGTTGTAAGATAACAAAGATATATATTTAAAAGTTGTTTACAAAAACTTTATATATTAAAGAGAAATTTTGAAGATCGGATTTGTTTCTATCAATTTTTCCAAAAAACTGAACTTCAACTATAAAAATAAGTGAAAACGTTACAGTCGAGCTAGGCCTAGTTGTCTAACATTCTAACGCAGTGTGCACCATAACTGGTGTAAGCTATAGAAGGATATCAACACCGTATTGGCATACGGCCGATTATTGATTACTTTGCAGCACTTCGCTTAATACAAGTATGCATATAACTTTTCAAAATAAGTTATTATAGGGAAAGTGCCCGAACAAGCGGCACGGTCTGAACTATTTTCAATAGCGTTCATGCTTGGGCCAAAACATGTCGGTGCAATAAATTTAATCGAAATTTCTTAAAAATTGTGGTTTGTAGGCTGAACACAAGAGGAGAAGAAACACAAACGGAAAGACGGACAATTAAGCTTGAGAAGGCGACTCTTCATTGCTCGCCATAATAAGAGTTTGCGCTATCTAAAGCCCTTCTGGTTGCTGCATACATCCTTGCTAACTTTGTGCAGTAGTTGTGTTGGGCATAAAATATAGTCCATTCTATTCGAAGTTCCAAAAAATTAGGTGGTATGCATTTTTTTGTAAGTTTCTGTTAGAAAACACTAACAACTTATATCCCGAGTAGCGCACAAATTACTTCGAAACAGACAAATTGTCACTTCGACTGTCTTTGATAGACTGAAAGATAATATAATTCATTTAATGAATGTTAAATATTTAGGTAATATTTTTATAAGCCCTCCACACATTGCCTGAGGAGGCAAGGTACAAACTGAAGTGAAATCTGAATTATAAAAATTTATCAAGAATAAAAGTTTCAAGCTACCGCTGAATTCACATTAGAGGTTGAAAAAAAACTTTGTTAATATTTTTTCATGTTTACAAATAACTTTCGCTGTTGTTTATTATAGCTATTGTTGGGTTCTTTCAACGTAAGTTTGTTACCGTAGTGCGGTTGTTAGCCAAAAGTGAAAACAATAAACTTTATTATGCTTTTTATTTCTCTTTTATTCGACTTTTGTATTTTTATGCAGAAATGACAAGAGACTGGTAAAGAAGAAAACGACAAACCTAGACAGTAACATATAAATGAGTTCAATCATTTGATTACCAGAAAATATATGGAAAACAGTGAGTAAACAAGCCGAAGGATGACTAGACGCGCTTCAAGTATCCGGTACACAAATTTCATCGTTTGCTTTACTTGAATGCCTTTCTTGTCATACAATGAAGACAAGACAGATATTTATAAAAATAGTTTCCAAGTTTTACACATTTTTAAATAACTTCCTCAACTTGTCACTATTCTAAGTTGACGCGGTTGAAAGAAATTTTTGATAAAATCCAAAAAGTCTTTGGACGGTATAAACGACTAACTTTGACGTGTTGACGTAGGAAGGAAGAAGAATGATCACCAAAAACTGGCCGTATGAGGAGCATGTTTGCGGTCTTCGCACTACTATCGCATGGAAAAGCCTGCGCTTTAACAGATTTATTTTCCTCTGAACGTGTATTTTTGTTTATGCATTTCAAGATACTTTTGAGGAGATCTGACAACGAGGGACGGACGGATCATGTCGTATATACTCGATATATACAGTTAGTTGGTTGAGCAGTACCAAATCCATCTAAGCATGCCTGCCTGCTTGTTTGTCCTCATGAATTTTAGCAGAAACACTTCGAGTTCTTGCACGCAGGTTCTTATCGAACAAATCGACCGAATCATGCGCCCACAAAAAGCAAAAAAAAAATTGTATTTGTCTCTCGTTACTCATAAACTACAACAGGCTCACCTGTTCTTAACAATGTCCCCGTGGAATCTGTGGATGACACTACAATGCTGCAATAAAAAAAGGAGCATAGACTTTTGTTTTTTCGTTTGTTCTTTAAACTTTTTTCCAAGGAAAGTAGGGTTTTTTCCTTAAATAGTCCGAAAATACTACCTATCAAACGAATCTTTATTGGAAAGTTGCAGCTTCATGTTTTAACTATCGGTTTCTAACTTTTTTAATATCCTAGCAGATGTCTTTAGGAAGCATTAATGTTCATATAAAAGAGTTGCCAAAGAAAAATACGTTAGTGTACTTTATTGATACTCTGATATCAAATTTCCATAAAGGGAAGAATATATGGGTATGGAAGGGCAATTTTATAATCCTGACTGCCACGGCAGCAAACTGACGGTAAAAAATAATAAAACGTTGCCTCTAGAGCATATTTCAGAGTTTTAAACATGTTTTTTTTCAGCACAAAGTTTTTTCAAATGGCAATCTTACTCCGATATGTTAAGTGTCTCAATACATCGTTTGGAATTGTTAATAACACCTTTAACTTCAAATTTCAAAGTGTAGTATATACGAGATTTTTGATAGGTCATTGAAGTCTTTGCTTAGTAATTGTTTTTTGTTTTTTGGTCAAAGATTACACTTTTTCGTCAATTAGTCACCAGAGCTATAGACATGACATACGCCAATATAATCAGACTCGAAAAACCGTGCGACTTTCAGCGATGAGAGAAGATTGTTTGAAAGTCAAATACTGCTTCTTTTCTTCTGTGCATCTATCGAATATAAAAAGAATGAAGGACAAAAATAATTTGTAAAAGAATACTTTCTCTTTATAATTTTGTTCATTTTTATTGCGTGGTGTATGAAAAAGTTCGCCCTAAACTTTTCAAAGTAATTTCGAACAATTTTAATTAATGAAGTGTCATTATTATATAATAAATAGCAACGAAATTAATCTGAGCTGTGACCGACACTTTCAGATCCTTCAAGTGTGTAATAATCAAAAGATGAAATTTTTTCGCTTTTCAAGACAAAGATTTTCCCAATTTATGTTGTACTAAGGACGTGTCTTTCCACTGATTTCGCCTGCTTTCAATACCATCCTGCCTGCAATAGCAGCCGATATCTTAGCTAGCGTGGAAATGTTTACCACACAAACCACAGCAACTGGTAGACGGAAGGACTGGTTACTTGCATGGTTAAAAGTATACGCATTTTTTTAGTATTCTATATTGAATTTAGTATTGTATATTAGTATTGTATATTGTTTTGTATTTAGTTTTTATATTGAATCGGCCTGGCTGATTTTTACCTTTTTTTACAGGTGCTTTAGGATCCTCCAGTGTATATTGGCAAATTTTTCTTTTTTTTGTTGTAACGAGCAATATTTTTTAATTGCGGCAATAGGAGGGCCCTCAGATGTCATTGTACTATGTCTCCCTCCGTAAACCGAATCAACTTACACTACTTGTGGTACAGGGTACATTAAGTCAGCGCGGTTGTATGCAAAACGCAGAAGGGCTTAAGATAGACCTTTTATTATACCGATCGATTGAGAATAATAACCTGAATTGAACTAAGCTTGTCTGTCCGTCTGTGCATCTAATGTCTGTCCATATAAATTGACCCACTATAGAAATTTCATGCAAAAATGAAGTCTACAAAATTTTGACCGTTTACGCCTATTTTTGTTTCTGTCCTATGTCAGAAGTGGAATTGTACTACATTAGGTTTTGTTTCGGGCCGCTTCCACATAAATACGCACATGAAAAGTATGTTTTTATGTAGAAATAAAATGTAATTTTTGTGTTCTATAATAAAAATAAAAATTGTGTTAGACAATGTGGTGTAGGGTATTGAACGGTCGGCCTGGCACGGTTACAATGTTCTTACTTGTTTTTAATATCAAGTACAAAAACTTTCACAGCCATATTACAAGCTGTTAACTTCCTTTTTGCGCCCGTGAAAAAAATATATCAAAGGTATTAGACAGAGGAGTTGATGGACAGACCGACGGAAAGGATTAAATCGATATAGATAGACTTTGATACTGTTCAAAAATGTATACATGTGTAATGTAATGTGTCTACGTGTATGTGGTTTCCTCTTTCTCGGTGTTGCAAACGGTTATATAAGAAGGATGTACTCCCATCCGCGTACGGTGAACATAAGATGTAATGGACATTCATTAAAACATAAAATACGTATTAATTATTAATTAAATAATTACTATCCTTTGAGAAAACCTTTAAGAATTGCATAATACAAATATTCTATAAATTCTTAATTTATTAAAATGAAAAAAGTTTTCTAATAAAAATGGTGTACGTAGACTGGGAACGAAACATGTCCAATGGATATATGTCTCTCAAACGCATATACATTCTTATACATAAATGTATTCTTACACAGCTATATATTATATTACATTAAATAAATTTTTGACAAAACATAAATCTCCCACGTGTACGTATCTGTATGCTATGCATGCTATACGTCCAAATATGCGACGCAGCATATGTTCATTTCTGACCACATAAATCTCGGTTCTTCTATCCCTTTTTAAGTTTATGTTGATCATAGAAAATCTTTTTATTACTCATTAACTTATAAGATTTTGTTTGGCACTTAAACTTTATTCACAGGATTTACCATAATTTAACGTTGAGCGGTTTTAAAAGACAATAGTTGCGGTCGGGTATATGGAACAATCGTAGTGGTAGTTATGACATTTTTAAACGACATCTATATACATACATACATACATACATATGTATATGTGTATATACACTTTATATATATATATATGTATGAATTTTCTGTCAGACAACAGTTAAACTAAGATAGTAGTTGAATAAAAAATATTGATAGTAGAACAAGCGATTTATAACGCTAATAATGGCGAAGAAAGGGAGAAGAAAGAAATTCACAAAATATTTATATGAATGAACGACTCTTGGTTATACGACAGAGTGTAAAATTTCTTTATTTAACTTTATATTAAGCAAATATCTTGTGCAGAATATATGTAAAGAGTTGGAAATGCCTTTCTACATATGTAAGAATATAAATAAAATTTAGTAGGGGTTTGGCGGAAAAGTCGACGCAACGAAAATTTAAAAAGATTTCCGAAACAGTATTTTTGAAACATTCACTCAAACCTCTAACTTTCAATATATTGATTTAGACAGTAACAGCATCTTGTGTTCACAATAATGGGAAGGTCTTGCAAAGTTTGTATAAAAAGGAATTGGAAGGGTTGTTCATATCCATGCTCTCACACACACGAAACTGTCTGTTTCGGACACAGTTTCGAGCACATAAATGGTTTTTACTTAGATTTATTTGTGAATGATATGGAGGCGAGGCAGCTCTCATAATCCTTTTGCGTGGTCCACTACAAGGTACAATTTTGCATCTAAAAAACCAAAACCGAAAGCTTTTGGAAAACCTGATTGAAAAAAGTCGCTCGAAAATACAAAACGTAAGAACGTAATTTGGTTAATGATCATCAAATATTAATAATAATTAATTATTCTTCGTAATGAGTTCTTTCCGTTAATTATGAATTATATATATGTCTTCCGTTAATTATAAATATATATATATATACTAATTATTAATGATCATTAACAACTAAATACAAACGTAATAAACGCGCGTCGTGCAGTTACATCGATAAGTTTTAATATAACTGGTTATCATACATTATTCGTTCAGGATGCAGAAAATTATGATTTACTCGCAAACTTTTTTTAATATATGTTTGTTTCTAATGTAAAAGTTAGTTTTTTTCTGCTGAGATATACCAGTTTTTACTATGTACCATGTTTTTTCCTCTATTAGATACTATTTGCGTCTTGTTCTATTCGCATCCCTGATAGGGAAAGTACATATGAAGACTAAAGGCTAAGTTTTACGGGACGGCAAGATCTCCC